>JADBJO010004394.1:35000-42500 GCA_016801955.1 Conus betulinus | reverse complement strand
TTCGTCAATGTTGAACTTCTATGAGAGTGCACACGAATAAAAATTTCTGTCTTGAAATTCTAGAACAGTATTATGCGCGGCCATGGTAGGGCATCTCTAAAGCATTCTCAGTATAAAAAAAGTGTGTCGGTGGGGGGAGGGGGGGGGGAGGGTGGATCAAAGACTGAAAAATAGACAGTACAATGAAAGTCAGCCTCTGCCATTTATTGACAGTGCAAAAGGCCACATCAGGGAAGACAGTAAAGCAACCTTCGTGATAAGGTCAATAGATTAGGCTGTGTTGTAAAGTGATTTGGATTTCTCTGTTTGTTGTCTGTCTGTCTGTCTGTCTGTCTGTCTGTCTGTCCGTCCGTCCGTCCGTCTGTCGGTCGGTCGGTCGGTTGGTCTGTCTGTCTGTCTGTCTGTCTGTCTCTCTGTCTCTCTCTCTCTCTCTCTCTCTCTCTCTGCATGTATACGGAGAGAAACAGACAGAGACAGAGAGACAAAGGGAGAGGGGGCAGGTCTTTCTGTGCTTGGGAACACTTTGTGATGGTGAGACTTTCAGCAGACGTAATATGAGAATCAATTATAGGGGAAAAAAAAAACACCATCGTCTGGATTGAAGCCATCACTGAAAAGGTCAACAAGCTGAAGTCGTGAACCGTGGTTCTGTCTCTGCAAGACGTTCCTTTCTGCCACAGGCCACAGCAGTCAAATGCACAAATGTCTGGCGCAAAGTGTTCTCTCTCTCTCTCTCTCTCTCTCTCTCTCTCTCTCTCTCTCTAACTTGATTCCTCCAAGTAGACACTTGCTCTCATGCTTCCCGGAGTCGTGCCACACACGCACGCACCACCGCCAAAGCAAACTCCTCAAACCCGTGCAATCACTCCTTTCACCCAAGGCGCGTCAAATAAAATACACAACACCGAAATGTTGGTTTTTCCTCCCCCTCTTCCTACGGGACAACAAATATAATTAGTACATACAATTCTCAAATTAACTTAACACACCTCCTCTCCAATGGGGAGGCAACACAGAATAAACACAAACACACCCTTTCAGTAAGGAGGTAACACTAAATAAATACAAACACACCTCCTTTCCACTAAGGAGTAAGGGAGTGACACAAAATAAATACAAACACACCTCCTTTCCACTAAGGGAGTGACACAAAATAAATACAAGCACACCTCCCCTCCACCAAGGAGGTAACACCAGGTACTGTTTCCCCTTCAACTGACACATTCATAAAGCATGGGGGTCTATGTCACTGTCATTTTCACCGCATCTATATCATATACCATTAGCTTACAACCTCAATACAGGAAAACAATCAAATCCAATTCACAACAGTGGAGGTTGTAAAAGTAGAGTTATTACACTGTGGGGGAATGCGCCAGAGTCATTCTTCATCCACATGGAGAAATACGCCAGAGACATTCTTCATCGTCATGATTCCTCCTCTATGAGGAAAGGTACTGCAGGCGAGGTCCGCCACCCCGTCCCAGGCTGGGGTCAGGTCCGGCACCTCCGCCACCTCCAAACAACACCCACACCCGTGGCCCGGCGTGAGACAGGCAACCTGTCAACACACTCGGAAACACGTGCAGTTCTACAATAACTAAGGAGACTCACTTCAACATGAAGATGTAAACAGTAACCTTTTCTTATAAGTTTTTACTTTAAATATTACTTTTCCTTTCTTTTTCCCATTCTTTTATGTGTAACCACACTGGTTTTATTATTCATTTCTTTTCTTTTGAATAAAAATGTTTTCTTTAATTTTTCCCCAAAGATTTCACTTTTCTCCAGTTCAACATTAATGACAAAAATACCTCAACGATGCCTCAGCCTTGCATCGGTCTTCAATCGCTGTAAACAAATACGCCATGCGACTCCCCCGGCTGGCATGGAGCAAGTGATTATAAGATTTTCTAGCTAAGTTAAGTAAACGTGTGCAGTGCCCAAGCAGTATTGACCCGGGCCACTGCCAATAAAACAACGTCGAGCAATCACATGATCTTTTTCCTCTCAATACCCCAATACCGCTAACGTTCAATCTTAAAACACAAAACAACATGTGCACACGACACCTTCACACATCCTGTGCACATGACACTTGCTCAGGTCAGGTCCAGGAACATGTTTTAATTGTTTGGTATTGTGACGCTTTAGGGTCAGACTACATCAACTTTGATGCATGTCTATAACACGGATTAAAGAGCGACAGAACTGACTTTAACATGACTTCTGTCGTGGCTATAAACAATGTTACTCGACTGACGACACTACCCCAAATACAAAATGTTCTATCTCTTTATTTACTAACTTAAACATCCGTAATATCTGTATGCCAGTATGTCTTTGGTTACTTGGATTTGTATGCTAATGCTCGAGAGCGTAATGCAGCGTTTGCCTCATACGTCGGGAATTAAATGATAAGTCTGAGTTTTAATATGACTTTCCTTAATTCTGGCATAACAATCCACCCTGCACTCCCGTCCTGAAATTAACGTACAAATCACTACTTTATATGTCATCAATGCACTAATTTATTCAGTCGTACATTGTTTGTTTTTGGCAGATATGAATATGACTGTTCTGTAAACTAAACAAAAGGGAACTTGTTACAAGGCACTGACCTTTTTGTGTGTGTGAGTTTGTTTGTTCCTTTCTTCATTTCTTTCTTTCTTTATTTGTGTGGGTTTATCTCCCCCCCCCCCCCCTCTTTTTTTCTTTCTGTCTTTCTTTCTTTCTTTTGTTTTTTTGAGTTGTTGTCGTCTCATCTTCTGTGTCCTATCAGTGGTATTATACTCATGTCATTCATTTTGGGCTCCTTTTTCTACAGCCACACTGAGGTTCCTTCTATTGCAGTCCCACACCTGCAGTCTACAGGTTCAGTCAGTGCCAGGTCATCATCAGGAAACCCAACTGAAGAGACGCTGTACTGCTGCTGAATAGATCTGGTGGTGTTCACCGATATCTGTTCTGATCCAGCATACGTACGATCCCCTTCATTTTACATGGGAATAATGTTGTCTTAAAAGGGTAAGAAAGGATTAGTGAAATACTGCTTCTATAGTCATCAACATTTTCATCATCCCCCACCCCCCACCCCTCACTCCTCTGTTGAAGGAACAGGTCTGGAGAAAAAGACAGATACTACTGGCCCAAACCTGACTGATGTTAACCACTCAGCGCCAGCAGGACAGTATCACTTATCTGAGGCTAGAATAGCTCAGGCGGTAAAGCGCTTGACTCATACCTTTGGTGATCCTGGGTTGCGGGTAGCTCTCTATATTTTTTTTTTTTTTTGAGTGAACATACGTGTGTGTGTGTGTGTGTGTGTGTGTGTGTGTGTGTGTGTGTTTGTACACATGCTTGCAAAGGAATTGCGCGCGCGCGCGCGTGCGATTGTATGTGTTTGTGTATGTGTGTGTGTGTGTGTGTGTGTGTGTGTGTGTGTATGTGTGTGTGACTCTGTATGTGTAACTCTGTGTGTGTGTGTGTGTGTGTGTGTGTGTGTGTGTGTGTGTGTGTGCGCGTGTGTGTGTGTGTGTGTGTGCGCGTGTGCGTGCGTGTCTGCTTCTGTGCGTGCATGCGTGCTTGTATGTGTGTGTTTGTGTCTGTCTGTGTTTGTCTGTGTCTCTGCGTGATTCTTTTTTTCATACTGGGAATTGTCATAACATCCCTTCTGATCTCTATCACATACTCTCTCAGTCCCACCCCACCATACCATCATCACAAAAAAACCATCTTCTACCCTTCAACCACATCTCTTTCTCCTCTCCACCCCTCTCTTAATCCCTCAAATTCTACCCCAACCCTGTTAAGATACTATGTTTATGGTCGCTCTAAACCAAAACGTCAAAGCTATATTCGTCAATGTTGAACTTCTATGAGAGTGCACACGAATAAAAATTTCTGTCTTGAAATTCTAGAACAGTATTATGCGCGGCCATGCCAGGGCATCTCTAAAGCATTCTCAGTATAAAAAATTGTGTCGGTGGGGGAGGGGTGGTGGTGGATCAAAGACTGAAAAATAGACAGTACAATGAAAGTCAGCCTCTGCCATTTATTGACAGTGCAAAAGGTCACATCAGGGAAGACAGTAAAGCAACCTTCGTGATAAGGTCAATAGATTAGGCTGTGTTGTAAAGTGATTTGGATTTCTCTGTCGTCTGTCTGTCTGTCTGTCTGTCTGTCTTGTCGGTCGGTCGGTTGGTCTGTCTCTCTCTCTCTCTGTCTCTCTCTCTCTCTCTCTGCATGTATACGGAGAGAAACAGACAGAGAGACAGAGACAAAGGGAGAGGGGGCAGGTCTTTCTGTGCTTGGGAACACTTTGTGATGGTGAGACTTTCAGCAGCCGTTATATGAGAAATCAATTATAGGGGGAAAAAAACACCATCGTCTGGATTGAAGCCATCACTGAAAAGGTCAACAAGCTGAAGTCGCGAACCGTGGTTCTGTCTCTGCAAGACGTTCCTTTCTGCCATAGGCCACAGCAGTCAAATGCACAGAGCTCAAAATTCTGCCTACTGTCTGGCGCAAGGTGTTCTCTCTCTCTCTCTCTCTCTCTCTCTCTCTCTCTCTCTCTCTCTCTCTCTCTCTCTAACTTGATTCCTCCAAGTAGACACTTGCTGTCATGCTTCCCGGAGTCGTGCCACACACGCACGCACCACCGCCAAAGCAAACTCCGCAAACACGCGCAATCACTCCTTTCACCCAAGGAGCATCAAATAAAATACACAACACCGAAAAGTTGGTTTTTTCCTCCCCCCTCCTCCTACGGACAACAAATATGATTAGTACATACAATTCTCAAATTAACTTAACCACACCTCCTCTCCAATGGGGAGGCAACACAGAATAAACACAAACACACCCTTTCAGTAAGGAGGGAAACACCAAATAAATACAAACACACCTCCTTTCCACTAAGGGAGTGACACAAAATAAATACAAGCACACCTCCCCTCCACCAAGGAGGTAACACCAGGTACTGTTTCCCCTTCAACTGACACATTCATAAAGCATGGGGTCTATGTCACTGTCATTTTCACCCGCATCTATATCATATACCATTAGCTTACAACCTCAATACAGGAAAACAATCAAATCCAATTCACAACAGTGGAGGTTGTAGAGTTATTACACTGTGGGTGAATGCGCCAGAGTCATTCTTCAGGGAAATACGCCATAGACATTCTTCATCGTCATGATTCCTCCTCCGTGAAGAAAGGTACTGCGGGCGAGATCCGCCACCCGTCCCAGGCTGGGGTCAGGTCCGGCACCTCCGCCACCTCCAAACACTAACACCCATGGCCCGGCTTGAGACAGGCAACCTGTGAACACACTCGGAACCACGTGCAGTTCTACAATAACTAAGGAGACTCGCTTCAACATGAAGATGTAATCTTTTCTTATAAGTTTTTACTTTAAATATTACTTTTCCTTTCTTTTCCCCATTCTTTTATAAAGAAATGATACAGGTGTAACCACACTGGTTTTTTATTCTTTTCGTTTCTTTTGAATAAAAATGTTTTTCTTTAATTTTTCCCCAAAGATTTCACTTCTCTCCAGTTCAACATTAATGACAAAAATACCTCAACGATGCCTCAGCCTTGCATCGGTCTTCAATCGCTGTAAACAAACAGGCCATGCGATTCCCCCGACTGACGTGGAGCAAGTGATTATAAGATTTTCTAGCTAAGTTAAGTAACGTGCGCAGTGCCCAAGCAGTACTCACCCGGGCCACTGCCAATAAAACAACGTCGAGCAATCACATGATCTTTTTCCTCTCAATACCCCAATACCACTAACGTTCAATCTTAAAACACAAAACAACATGTGCACACGACACCTTCACACATCCTGTGCACACGACATTTGCTCAGGTCAGGTCCAGGAACTTGTTTTAATTGTTTGGTTGTGTGACGCTTTAGGGTCAGACTACATCAACTTTGATGCATGTCTATAACACGGATTAAAGAGTAGCAGAACTGACTTGGACGTAACTTCTGTCGTGGCTATAAACAATGTTACTCGACTGACGACACTACCCCAAATACAAAATGTCCCATCTCTTTATTTACTAGCTTAAACATCCGTAATATCTGTATGCCAGTATGCCTTTGGTTTCTTGCACTTGTATGCTAATGCTCGAGAGCGTAATGCAGCGTTTGCCTCATACGTCGGGAATTAAATGATAAGTCTGAGTTTTAATATGACTTTCCTTTATTCTGGCATAACAAGCCACCCTGCACTCCTGTCCTGAAATTAACGTACAAATCACTACTTTATATGTCATCAGTGCACTAATTTTATTCAGTCATGCGTCGTTTGTTGTTGTTGTTGTTGTTGCTGCTGTTGTTGTTGTTGTTGTTTTCCAGATATGAATATGACTGTTCTGTGAACTAAACAGAAAGTTGTAAAAAGGCACTGAGATTTTTCGTGTGTGAGTTTGTTTGTTCCTTTCTTCATTTCTTTGTTTCTTTATTTCTTTGGGTTGATCCCCCCCCCCCCCACCCACCCACACACACACACACACACTTTTTTTCTGTCTTTCTTTATTTGTTTGTTTGTTTTTGAGTTGTTGTCGTCTCATCTTCTGTGTCCTATCAGTGGCATTATACTCATGTCATTCATTTTGGGCTCCTTTTTCTACAGCCACACTGAGGTTCCTTCTGTTGCAGTCCCACACCTGCAGTCTACAGGTTCAGTCAGTGCCAGGTCATCATCAGGAAACCCAACTGAACAGACGCTGCACTGCTGCTGAATAGATCTGGTGGTGTTCACCGATATCTGTTCTGATCCAGCATACGTACGATCCCCTTCATTTTACATGGAAATAATGTTGTCTTAAAAGGGTAAGAAAGGTTTACTGAAATACCGCTTCTATAGTCATCAACATTTTCATCATCCCCCACCCCCACCTCTCACTCCTCTGTTGAAGGAACAGGTCTCGAGAAAAGACAGATACTACTGGCCCAAACCTGATTTATGTTAACCACTCAGCGCCAGCAGGACAGTATCAGTTATCTGAGGCTAGAATAGCTCAGGCAGTAAAGCGCCGGACTCGTAACCTTGGTGATCCTGGGGTTGCGGGTTCGAATCTCTGCCAGACCGTTTTGGTACTGGGGGATTTTTTCCTCCGAGTGAACACCGGTTCTGACTCCATTTCCCAAACAGTCCTTTGAATGAAACTATAAAGAGAGATATCATGTGTGAACCCTATGCATAACATCTTGTACACACGTAAAATCTTATTACCAACTTTGGCAGGAGAAGGCCTGTTTGACCATTGGTATGGATGACACCTTACACATAACATGCATCCTGCATGAGAAGGATAAAGAATGAGGGAAATAAGGAAACTGAGTGAACAATATGGACTGGATGCCACGGGAAACGACTAAATATAGCGCCATCAGGCAGCTCTTCAGTCGGCACTACCCAGGTAGGCAGCCCGTTGCGTACACGAGAGCGTGGATTGTCAGTGCCGAGAACCTTTGGCAAGGC
>JADBJO010004394.1:10000-12500 GCA_016801955.1 Conus betulinus | reverse complement strand
CCAACCCCAGGAGTCGTAGGAACTCATGACCGTCAGATCTACGGTCAAATACTCATGGCTACATTCCCTGTCAGAAAAATGTCAATGTGCTGTGATAGAGAAGAATCTTTGTGCACTTTGAAGAAAATGTACAGATGGTATGAGGAAACTGTACATAATGGTATGAAAAAAAATGTACATATGGTATTAGGAAAATGTACATAATTATTGCATGTAGAAAATGTACAGTTAGTATGAGGAAACAGTACATTATGGTATGAGAAAAATGTACATATGGTATAAGGATAATGTACGTATTGTATGAAAAAACTGTTCATATGGTATGAGGAAAATGTCCGTACTGTATGAGGAAAATGTACGTATGGTGTGAGGAAAATGTACACATAGTATGTAGAAAATGTACGTATGGTATGAGGAAAATGTACATATAGTATGTAGAAAATGTACGTATGGTATGAGGAACATGTACATGTTGCATGGGGAAAATGTTCATATAGTATGAAGAAAATGTACGTATGGTATGAGGAAAATGTACAGATGGTATGAGGAAAATGTACAGATGGTATGAGGAAAATGTACGTATTGTATGAGGAAAATGTACATATTGTAGGAGGAAAATGTACAGATGGTATGTACAGATGGTATGAGGAAAATGTACAGATGGTATGAGGAAAATGTACGTATTGTAGGAGGAAAATGTACATATTGTATGAGGAAAATGTACATATTGTATGAGGACAATGTACGTATTGTATGAGGAAAATGTACATATTGTATGAGGAAATGTACAGATAGTATGAGGAAAATGTACATATTGTATGAGGAAAATGTACAGATGGTAGGAGGAACATGTACGTATGGTATGAGGAAAAATGTACATATAGTATGAGGAAAATGTACATATGGTATGAGGAAAATGTACATATAGTATGAGGAAAATGTTGGTGTGGTATGAAGAAATATTGGTATGGCACAAAGACAGCTTGGTGTGCTGTGAACTAAACCTTGGTTTGGTATGAGAACAGTGTCGATGTGTGGTGAAATAAACGTTGGTTTGGTATGAGGACAGTGTTGATGTGGTGTGAACTAAACGTTGGTTTGGTATGAGGACAGTGTTGATGTGGTGTGAACTAAACGTTGGTTTGGTATGAGGACAGTGTTGAAGTGGTGTGAACTAAACGTTGGTTTGGTATGAGGAAAAGTGTTGATGTGGTGGTGTGAACTAAACGTTGGTTTGGTATGAGGACAGTGTTGATGTGGTGTGACCTAAACGTTGGTTTGGTATGAGGAAAAGTGTTGATGTGATGTGACCTAAACGTTGGTTTGGTATGAGGACAGTGTTGATGTGGTGTGAACTAAACGTTGGTTTGGTATGAGGACAGTGTTGATGTGGTGTGAACTAAACGTTGGTTTGGTATGAGGACAGTGTTGATGTGGTGTGAACTAAACGTTGGTTTGGTATGAGGGACAGTGTTGAAGTGGTGTGAACTAAACGTTGGTTTGGTATGAGGACAGTGTTGATGTGCTGTGAACTAAACGTTGGTTTGGCATGAGGACAGTGTTGATGTGGTGTGAGGAAAGTCATGGTGGGATATGTGATAAATGCTTGTTTAGCACGAGGTTAAGGTTGATGTGAATGAGATATATTTTGGTGTGGTGTGAAGTACACGTTGGTGTGATATGAGGTAGACGTTGATGTGGAGTGAGGAGAAGGTTGATGTGGTATGTGAAAACGTTAGTATGCTACGAGATAAAACATTAATGTGGTTTCAGGCGAATGTTGGCGTGGCATCAGGATAGTATTGGTGTGGAACGAGGTTTATATTGCTTGAAGAAAAGCCCAAGAGGTCCAAACGCGTCGTGGTTTGTCTTGTGATTCGTTTTGTCCATGTTATCTGGCGGGGTTATTTTAAATACTTCTTTTTTTTTAAAGGGGGGGGGGGGGGGATTCATATCTTCAAGCTTGCATTGGTTGCATGCTTGGTTGATTCTGGAATACACTATACACTATTACCGTAAGGGGAATAGGCTAACATATAAAAAGAAATAAAAATAGAAAAAGAGGACGTGCACACATTTTACAATGCTTACGCGCATGTTCACCGATGCTCTCTGTCCTCTCTCTCTCTCTGTCTCTCTCTCTCTCTCTCTCTCTCTCTCTCTCTCTCTCTCTCACGCACACACACACACACACACACACACACACACACACACACACACACACACACACACACACACACACACACGCACGCACGCACGCACGCACGCACGCACGCTCACACACACACACACACACACACACACACACACACACACACACACACACACACACACACACACACACACACACACACACACATGTGCGCACGCATATGCTCGTATTCAAGCACGCACGCACGCTCTTGTTGGTGTTCGAAGCCGCCTTGGGGGGATACAAGCACGGGAAGTAACTGCATCCGCAGTCCCATTTGTAATACGATGTAAAGTAGTTTCCCTTTTA
>JADBJO010004394.1:0-2500 GCA_016801955.1 Conus betulinus | reverse complement strand
GATGACAGGATTAGAACATGACCGTCGAGTTTCGCTCTGTAAGCAGTGAAAAAGGTCAGAGCAAGTGTGTGTGTGTGTGTGTGTGTGTGTGTGTGTGTGTGTGTGTGTGTGTGTGTGTGTGTGTGTGTGTGTGTGTGTGTGTGTGTGATGCTATATCTATGAAATTGCCGATTTCGTGAAATGGACAGAAGTTTACTTATTTCACAAAAAAATGTCAGAAAATCTGCTTGTTCTATCAAACAAACTTTGTGCACAGTTCACGGAAGAATGGCCATTTATTTTGTAAAATAAGCAAAGAGAAAATACTTGAGAAATAAAGCAATGGTATTAGACAGAGAGAGAGGGTGGAAGAGAGAGAGAGAGAGAGAGAGAGAGAGAGAGAGAGAGAGAGAGAGAGAGAGAGAGAGAGAGAGAGAGAGAGAGAGCTGAAAACTTTCCCCTCGTCTATTGATGTCTATGCAGTTTCATTGCTGACTGATTCGAATGTAGTGGGTTATCATCATGACTCAAGTCTTTAATTTTGTGGTTATTGTCTGTTTACCGTTAACCACACACACACACACACACACACACACACACACACACACACACACACACACACACACACACACACACACACACACACGCACGCACACACGAATGCACGCACGCACGCGCACGCGCACACACACACACACATACGCGCGCGCGCGCGTGCGCGCACAGAGAGAGAGAGAGAGAGAGAGAGAGAGAGAGAGAGAGAGAGAGAGAGAGAGAGAGAGAGAGAGAGAGAGAGAGAGAGAGAGATGCGCACGTGTAAATCAAAACATGACGCGTGAGACACCCAATTCGTCAATGATGTGATTAGCGAACAGACATTCTCTATCCCCGTACGCATCATCAATGTCCACGAAACTGCAAATACGGCAGGCTGCACACATCAGAACAATTTCAGTTCACAGGCACGGACAAGTTTAGAGAGGAGACAGGACGGTTTGAGAGGAGGATATCACCTGCAGGACATCACTGACGGTGATCATGACGATGGCACCTGTCGTCGATCTTCCGTTCGTCGGGCTGATGCTCATCCTGCTTTGTTGCACTCTATCAGCTGTCACTACTGCTGAGGAACGTGCTACTGAGGAAAAGCCTAGGTGCGCTTTTTGTACTCCCGGTTCTTATAGAACCGGGAGTACTTTAGAATGGGAACGAAGAAATGCTGTGTGTGTGTGTGTGTGTGTGTGTGTGTGTGTGTGTGTGTGTGTGTGTGTGTGTGTGTGTGTGTGTGTGTGTGTGTCCCGTCCGTGGTCAAAATGTGTTCTACTCGCTCCAGACAAAATTGCTGGGTCGATTTTTCTGAAAATTTGTAGGTATGTTCATTATGGGTCACGGATGATACCCGATGTTTTAGTTTACCGTTATAGCCGTTACTAACGGCTGTAACGGCCTGTAACCGTTTTTTTTTTTTTTCTTCTTTATGGACAAATTTCAGAAAGTACGTGGCCGATCTTACTGAAAATTTGTAGGTATGTTCATTATGGACGACGGATGATGCCCGATGTTTTAGTTTACCGTTATAGCCGTTTTCTACAGCTGTAACGGCCTGTAACGGTTTTTCTTCTTCATCAATTATCTTAGAAATTACTTGGCCGATCTTTGTGAAAATCAGCGGGTATATTCATTATTGGTCACGGATGATGCCCAATGTTTACCTTTATAGCCGTTACTAACGGCTGTAACGGGCCTGAAACGGTTTTTCTTCTTTATTGAATATCTCAGCAAGTATTGGCTGATCTTTGTGAAAATTAGCAGGTATGTTCACTGTGGATTACGTATGATACCCGATGTTTCAGTTTATCGTTATAGCTGATACTAACGGCAATAACTGCCCACAACGGTTTTTCTTCTTAATGGAATATCTCAGAAAGTACTTGGCCGATCTTTCTGACGGATGATGCCCGACGTTTTAGTTTACCTTTATAGCCTTTACTAACGGCCATAACGGCCCGTAACGGGTTTCTTTTTTATAGAATATCTGAGAAAGTGCTTGGCCGATCTTTTGTGAAAATTAGGAGGTATGTTCATTATGGGTCACGGATGATGTCCGATGTCTTACTTTACCGTTATAGCCGTTACTAACGGCTTTAACGACCCGTAACCCTTTTTCTTTTTTTTATTGAATATCTCAGAAAGGGCTTTGTCGATCTTTCTGAAAATGTGTAGGTATGTTCATTATGGGTCACGGATGATGTCTGACGTTTTAGTTTACCCTAACGGTTTTTCTTCTTTACGAAATGTCTTAGAAAGTACGTGGCCGATCTTTCTGAAAATTAGCAGGTATGTTCATCATGGGTCACGGATGATGCCGATGTTTAGGTTTACTGTTATAGCCGTTACTAACGGCCCATAATGGTTTTTTCTTTTCTTAAAAATCTCAGAAAGTATTGGCCGATCTTTCAGAAAATTTGTAAGTATGTTCATTATTAGTCACAGATGATGACTGTTGTTTACCAGAATAACC
>JADBJO010004393.1:47500-185000 GCA_016801955.1 Conus betulinus | reverse complement strand
GACTGATCGAGCAGAAGACATAGATTTGACAGTTAAAGTACCTGTCCCTTTTTTTTTTTTTTTTTTTTTTCTTGGTTGTTTTTGTTAATAAAATGTATCATTTTCATTTTGCTGTTTTGATGATAATAGTCTGAATGTGCACGTGATTTGATGGTTACAGGTTAACAAGTGGCTGAGAGACTTCGCATGACATTAGTGGAACTTATCAAGAGAAAATGATCCAGTGATCGTTTGTGTATAAAGACCCAATGGAATTGGGGAAGTGACAGCAGCAAGCTGCACTTTCCAGAGTGACGGAGAGGGAAGAGGATGAGGGTGTGGCAGGTGATTGTGACGGGGGTGGTGGTCCACGTGATTCTTTTCTATTCCATCTTTGACATCTACTTCACCTCCCCCCTGGTCCATGGCATGACACCACATGCTTCAAGGTACGTGTGTCACTGTCGTTAGCAGCTTATCTGGTCTGTCTGTGTCTGTAACCAGTCTTGTGTCTGAGCCAAATTCTCTTCTCTGACTGTCTTGGACGGGGTTTACCTGAATCACCCACCCCCACTTACTTCCCTTTGTCCCTGTACTTGGTCGTTATGGAAAAGTATATGCAGAAAAACTGAACAGACTCGTCCATGTAATGTTACATTAAGAAGTGCCTTATCTGCAGTCTGTCTCAGGCGACTAACTATGTAAGCCACTCGTACATGACATAATCAGCAGTTAATCTGGGTGTCCATCACAAAATGCAAAGTTGGAGTGTGGACTGTTCAGGATACTTGCCAGTTGAGTGCATCAGCACAACAGGCGATGTAATGTGCAGACTTTATTTGGGAATTACACTAATTTGGGGCAAAAAAAAAAACTCATTGCATGCGCTTTGAGTTCAGACATCAGAAATAATGGATATCTTGCATGCACTGTTAGTGTTGGTGTAGAAGTGTGTGTATTTTACGTTTGGCATGGAATTCCAATTGCAACAGGAAAATAGAAAAAAGACTGACAATTTAAAAGCTGGCTTTTAGTCGGAAATAAGGAAAGTGACATTATGGAGAAATGAACAAATGCGCAGCATTCCATTAGAGAGACTCTTATGGATGTACTGCTCTGGACATGCTGGAGTTAAAGGAAACGAGGGAACACGACACACTGGCTGGCAAGGCAACGATAAAAACTGCACTACAGCTTGGCTGATCTGATGTGATAAGATATTTGAAGAATCACTCAAACAAACAAGAGCAAAGCCACTATACCATAGACTATCTTTCAGATCTGAACATCAAGAGAGGAAGTGGCCGCACATCCAGACTTAAGGGAAGAACAAAAAAAACATCACCAACCAAACAAACACTGGAATAATCTTAAGGCCAACGCTGCGAAGACTCCTAGAGATTGGGGCAAACTCATACAGGGCCTTTCCAATATCAGACACAAATGATCAAACACATGTCAACTGAGATAGGACTTTGAATCTTGCAGGGCCATCAGTGTATACTGTATACATGTATGTGCCGGTGTGTGCTCATCAGTGGGGTGATGCTGGCATGTTAATTAGAGAGAACACAGACTTGAGTGTGCAAGCCTTGTGTGTGAGAGAGTGAGTGAGTGAATGAGTGGTGGGTGTGGGTGTGTATATAAGGGGGGGAATGTTGTTCTTATTGTTATGTGTGTGCGTGCACATATATGTTATATTTGATATTCTTGTTCTTGTACTTCTTGATCCTAAGTCATCTTCTGAACATTCATGCATGCAGTCACTACACACACACACACACACACACACACACACACACACACACACACACACACGCGCACATGCACACACACACATACACACGCACACACACACAGAGACACACACAAATGTGTGCATGTACATGAGCTCGCTCATATGCTCACACATGCACTTGCATGCATGTGCACATCCACACCCACAAGTGTGCGCACATACACGCATACACATCAACATACATGTGTATACACACGCACCTGGGTGCATGCCCACATACGAAAACATGCACATACACACACATATATGCAGATACATTTGTATGCTCACACAAACCCACAAATCAACGCATCACACACACATGCACACGCACTGCACACACACGCACACACACGTGCACTTACTGTCAGGCACACACACACGTGCACACACACACACACACACACACACACACACACACACACACACACACACACACACACACACACACACACACACACACACACACACACACACACACATGGGCCACACACTACACCCATGTCCACATACATACACACATGTGTACATTCACTTCACACACATCGATTTAAAAAAAAAAAAAAAAAAGACACAACCAATGTAAGTTAGGCAATCAAGGTCTGACCAGCGCATTGGGCTAATGCTTTGGTTAGACATCTGCTAAATCATAGCCACGAGACCCTCTTCTTCAATTGTCTCATCTTCGTCTTTAATCTCATTTATCTATCAGCTTAAAATCATGTGCAGTGTGGTCTCCAAACTTGGTGGATGTGGTGTAGCGTATATGGACTAGTCCGCATGCAGTGACGCCTCCTTGATGAAACTGAAACTGAAACTGGAGAAATAATTAAAATGATGGAGTGGAAATAGAGAAACAAAGTATTTAACCTTGAGTCCCTCTCCTGAGAAGTGCAAATTGCATGTACTGAAATGTCTGTTTGCAAATGATAAAGTGTATGATGTGATCAAATCTCATCATGCTGATTACAAGGTATTCTTTCTAAAGCTTACTTATTTATATTTGAGTACTTTTAGTTATTTTACAGAGATTTTATTCTGCAACTTTTGGTTGTATTTTTCACACATTGTATCAGGGTTTGTTTGTTGTTTTTTTTTTACCTTGTCAGATGACTTTTAGATGACACATTGATTCAGTTTTTTTTTTTTTTACCCTGTCTGATAACACATTAAATAATTTTGTTACCCCTGTCAGATTGAATTGTTCTTTTTTACACTGTCAGATGACACATTAAATTTTTTCGTTTTTTTTTACCCTGTCAGATGACTTTGGGTATGATCTTGTGTGCACAGCGTCAGGAAGATACTGGTTTCTTGCACAACAAAAATCATGAACAAAAATCATGCCTTTCATCTTTTGTAAGCACCTTGTCTATGGGGGTGGATCTATATACTTCCTCTGTTCTAATAAAGCACTTGGGGTGAAAAACCCTTTACCAAGATTGTCTTGTGGGCTGAACATTTTGACTCTCTTGTGTCTGTTACTCCTGTTTGTTATACGTTTGTTTGTTTTTTTTAGTATGTGTATTCTGATTGATAGTCATGTTACATGCATTTGGTAACATGCTGTAACAGATGAAAATATCACTTTTTGAGAGAGAGAGAGAGAGAGAGAGAGAGAGAGAGAGAGAGAGAATGAGAATGTGTGTGTGTATGTGTGTGTGTGTATGTATGTGTGTGTGTGTGTGTGTGTGTGTGTGTGTGTGTGTGTGTGTGTGTGTGTGTGTGTGTGTGTGTGTGTGTGTGTGTGTGTGCACATGCACATGCACATAATTGTGAGTGTTTTTTTTCATGTAAAGGTCTATGCAGTTTATTGAGCCAGCATTCTTTGTTGTGCTGTGAGCCCACAAAAAAAGTTTCAGGCAAAGCTTTTGGGCCTCGCATGCACACATGAACATAATTTGCGATGAATTTTATTCAAATTCTTTAAGTATGTGTGTGTGTTTTTGTCCATGGCAGGACTTTGGGTTTACTGTGTGATGACAGCTTTGAAATTTCTATCTGTCTTTTTTCTTCCCCTCCGCACATGTGTAGACCTCTCTCTCTCTCTCTCTCTCTCTCACTCTGTTACTGTCTCTCACTCTCTGTCTCTCTCTCTCTCTCTGTCTCTCTCTGTCTCTCTCTCTCTCTCTCTCTCTCTCTCTCTTCTCTCTCTCTCTCTCACACACACACACACACACACACACACACACACACACTTACACACACACACACACACACACACACACACACACACACACACACACACACACACACACACACACACACACACACCACAGTCTATATAATCTGTGTAGCCTGTGATGCACATCGTGAAAAAGAAAGGGCTGATGTCCCCAGGAGTGTGGCTCCTGCCAGGCGTTTGGTGCTGTTTGTGGCTGACGGGCTGCGTGCTGACAAGTTCTATGAGCTGGAAGAGTCAGGCAGACCCAGGGCCCCTTACCTCAGGTTTGTGCCTCGGCCATGAAGGGCCACAAAGGGTCTGCTTCTGACAGTGACAATGAAGAGATGACTGTAAATATGAGCGCTAGTAATAAGTGTGATTTCGAATATGTGCACTAGTGGTATGTGTGATTTCGAATATGTGCACTAGTAATATATGCATGATTTTGAATATGTGCACAGTCTAGTGACCACGGAGGGCATACAAGAAATAGGAAACAGATCTTCTTGCTGCTGAGCCACCCCTATCTGCCTGTCCACCTGTGTTTGACCTAAGCCCTGTTCACCTTGCAGTTATTATACTGGTGACCTAGGAGGAGTTAAGCGCTACGTTGTAGAATTTTGTCAGGATGGATTGTTTTACCTCCCCTACAGCAGTTGTTCATATTGCCTCCAGACTGAACTGACATGCAAGTTAAGATTTTTTTTTTTTTGAAACCAGTATTGTGTGTGCTTGATATTAGATTTTGTGAAAGTAGATATAGCATGACTATGGACCATTCAGGGGTTCAGGCACTGCTTATTTTGCCAAAGATAAAGTGTAGACTGTATTATAAATAAGTCAAATCAAACTAGGGTGACAAGGATGTGTTGCTTTGGTTTGTGTGGAGGCATACAGTGTAGCAATAGTGATGACACAGGTCAGTCACAAGCATAAGTAACATACCAATGCACACACATCAAAGTATATTCTCTTTCAAATATGTGTTCAAAATTGATGTGCAAAGGTGGCACGTTCTTATTTTTCTTGTTGTTGCATTTAAAAGAAGGAAAAAAAAAAAAACAGTATTCCAGTGTGTTCACTCTGAAAATTTGATTCAGTAGTATAGGGAATGATTTGCTCAAAATATGTGATAGCCAAAAAAAAAAAAGATTAACACTTAAAAGTCTATGTTGTTTTTCCACATACTCAAACACTCAAATTTGAAGTAACGCTTGGCACTGTCTCACACCAGTGAAGGGATTACGACTGATGTGAATCAGGAAGGGATGGAAACTTAGCTCGTAAAGTCAAGAAGATGGAAAAAGATTTTGAATGGGTTTTGAACATGCTATGAACTTGCCAGTTATTTTCACCGTAGACAGCATGATTGTAAGGAACAACCAAAATGTTGCCCCCTAAAGTTGCAAGTCAGATTTCACAACTTTTGAGAAATTAGCAGAGAGGTCACAGCTGGTATAGAGAAGAATACCACTTGTCTTTGCAGTCAATCCTTATGATGTAGGTGGTACGTAGCCTCCACTTCACACAAACCTGTTGTGGTAAAAGTAGGTGTGTCACTTTCCATGCAGGACAATGAAGTCAGTGCTGATGTGAAGTATGCCAGAACTAACCGGTTTGAAAGGACAGATTACAAGACATGATGCACTTTTACCTCATACGTCTTCTTCAGGTTAAACAAACAACATTTAGGACAGTGGAAGTAAAGATCACTTACCTTGCAATCACTTATCTTCTCAGTAGAAAGAAACTCATGGAGAGCGTGGCAGCAGAGAGTCCTCAGAAGAGAAGCCCCCTTCAAGCGAGTGTTTCGGCCCTTATCTCCTGACACTGTAGGGGGGTTGGGCCACACCGGTTTCATGACTCCGGATGTCCCTCTGCTGCCCCCTTTTTTTTTTTTTTTCCCATCTTGGGATGAGCCATGACTGTTAATGACTCGCGCACTAACCACTGAGCCACAGGGACACCTGATATTTGTAGGAAAGTTAAGCCTTATGAAGTTCACTTTTGTTCCTCCTTGACCAGATCCAACTTGAACACCTCTCTGCCGCTTCTGCCATTGCTTTCAGGGCTTTGGTTTTTTTTCCCTCCCTGCAACTGAGAGCTGTTTCATGAGGCTGTATGCAGACGTTCCCACAAACCCCCTAGCTCCAATTTCTGCAGTGAGGACTTTGACCTGATAGCCTTCTCTCCTCAGGCTGTTTGCCAGATCAGCATACTTTTCAGTCTTGTAGATCTGAGCTGCCTCCATTCTGTTCTCATATGGCACCGTGAGCTCGATCATGATCAGCTGCTTGGTTGACTGAGAGTGTAATACTATGTCTGGTCTCATGCCACTCTTGCTGATAATCTCTGGGTGACTATTCCATTCTGGGAGGTCTGCTGTGCACTCCCAGTCATCTGCCCCGTCCAGCAGACTCTGCCTGCATGTTCCGAGTGGCACTGTTGTTCTTGGCCATGATTCGCTGCCTCCTGCCCGTGAAGAATGTTGCGGGTGCTTTTGGAGTCCTGATTTTTCCCTTTTGTGGTGTTGGTACTAGCCCAGACTACTTGTACAATCTCTTTGAGCACTTGGTTGTGCCTCCATGTGTACCTTCCTTGAGCCAGGGCTACTTTACATGAGCTTAGGACATGCTCCACTGTTTGTTTTTTTCATGGCAAAGGGGGCATGAAGGATCGTCTGTTTTTCCCCACTTCACCAGGTTTGCATTTGAAGGCAGAAGGTCATATGCAGATCTGAGAATGAAGCTGATCCTGAGAGGGGCCATGTGCCAAATGTCATTCCAAGTGAGACTTCTTTGGAGTGCATTCTCCCACGTTGTCCATTGCCCTTGCTGGCTCTGCTGGACTGCTTTTTGGAGTTTTTTTGTCTTCTTCTTTTTCTCATCTC
Source organism: Conus betulinus (assembly GCA_016801955.1). Classification (NCBI taxonomy): domain Eukaryota; kingdom Metazoa; phylum Mollusca; class Gastropoda; order Neogastropoda; family Conidae; genus Conus; species Conus betulinus. The sequence continues at coordinate 178,190 of JADBJO010004393.1, read as the reverse complement.
CTGAATCATCATGTCTCTTTTGGCTTTCCTTTGGCTTGACCACCATTCAGTTTTGGTCACCCCCAGTCCTTGTCTGTTGGTCTGTGTGTGTCCTGTTATTTCTCTGATCTTGAGACTTTCTTTTGCAGAATCCATCGCCTCTGAACTTTCCATTTTCTGCCTGTCTTCAGCTGGGGCTTGATTGCTTCAACCACCTTGTCTCCTGAGTCCTCCAGCATGCTTTGAAGTCTGATCTTCCCTGCTTTATATTCCTCCAGGATGGATTTCAGTGGTAGTTTCAGCTTTGCTTGGCGACAGTATAGCGCTATGTCAGTCAGACAGGGTGGGACACCAAGCCATTTCCTTGTGAACTTGTTGATTTTGGATTCCATTGCCTCCACTATGCTGGTGCAGATGTCGTATATCATCAGAGGCCATAGGAGCTTTGGTATCAGCATGAACTGCAGACACCAGACCTTGTATTTGCCAGGGAGCCCACACTGGTCAATGGTCTCCAAGCCTTCTTCCGACATCTGTTTGGTTTCTTTTGCTCTTCGTGTGTCTTTCAGCGTATCATCATACCATCTTCCAAGGCTCTTGACTGGCTCTTCTGTTACTGTTGGAATGGTCTGGTTGGCAACACTGAAGACCACAGATTCGGCCACTTTTCCTTTCCTCAGTGAGAGACTCCGTGATTTCTTTGGCTTGAACTTCATTCTGGATGAGGCAACTATGTCGTCCAGCCTCTCCAGCACGTGACGTGTCTCGTCTTCTCTGGATGAAATCACTGTAGTGTCATCCATGAAGGCCTTGAGAGGGGGCATCTTGTATCCATCGCCAAGGTCTGTCTGTCTTGCGTTGTTTGTTGCTGCTTTCAAGATGACTTCCATTGCCAACACGAACAGTATTGGGGAAATGGCACAGCCCATTGCAATGCCCACTTCCAAGTTGATCCAATCTGTTGTGTACTCCTTGGTAGAGAACCGCATTGAGAAGCCACTGAAGTACTTCTTGAGCATGTCGCGGATGTTCTTTGGCACATGGTACATCTTAAGAGCCAACTGTATCATCTCATGGGGTACAGATCCATATGCGTTTGCCAGGTCGAGCCACACTACGTCCAGGTCTCTTTTCTGTTTTTGCTCTTTGGATTGCGTCCCAGATCATTGTGGCGTGTTCTACACAGCAGCCACGCCTGGAATGCCACCTTTCTGGACTGACACATCCAAGTACTTGTTTTCCATGAGGTACTTGGTCAGCCTTGCTGCCATGACAGAGAAGAAGATTTTCCCTTCGACGTTCAGTAGTGATATTGGCCTGAACTGGCTGATGTCACTTGAGTTTTGCTCTTTGGGGATGTACACACCATCTGCCGTCATCCACTGGCCGCTGATCTTCTGATTTCTCCAAGCTGATCGCAGCAGCCTGTGGAGCCACTCCAGCACCTTGGGACATTCTTGTACAGCTGGTAAGGTATTCCGTTTGGCCCTGGTGATGATTTGGCTCTGGCTTTGTCGACCACCTTCTTGATTTCCGCCAACGTTGGAGGCTTGTCATTGAACTGTTCCTCCGGGTTGGTTGCCACACCAGACCTTGAATGTCGAGTGGTGCTTTGCTCTGTGAGTCAGAGTATGTTTTTCTCAGATGCTGCTCAAGAACTCCTTTGTCCACACTTAGGGTCCCAGATTTTGGCTGCTCGAACAGAGTTCTGGCAAACTGGAAGGGGTCTCTGAAGAAACGCTCTTGTGTCTTCTTCTTTTTGCTTTTCCTCTTCCTCGCAGATTCCGCTTTGCTGAGGGCGCTGTGTTTTGCTTTCAGGTCTTCCCAGAGTTTTTCAAAGCCTTGTTTTTCAGCTGGCAGAGCAGTCTTCATTTGCTTCTTGAGGTTCTTCTTTTGGACCCTGATCATGTCCATCTTTTCTTGGCGTCTGGATTTCTTTGGAGGTGTTTTCTCTTTTTGTAGTTTTGCTCCATAGGCGTCTCTACATGTGGCATACACAATGTCCCCATATGTGGCTAGTTTGTGTTCCAGGGTGCTTTTCCCTATCAGTGCATCGAGTCTTTGGACGATTTTTGCATCCAGTTTCTCCCAATCTTCAGTCTCGTTTGCTCGTGGCAGGTTGAGTTTCAGGCGCCTGGCATCGAGGGCCCTGTGCAAATTCCTCATCCGAACCAACAGCGTGGATGTCCTTGGCACTGTGGTTTAAATCCTGGCCTTGGTCTTCCGACGTCTTATCTGCTGATGCAGTGCGCTGCGCTGCTGCTCATTCAGATGAGTCTTCACACATCCCATCTTTGTTCTGTGGATCTTCATGCCACGTGTGGTAGCGAAACGCTTTCCACAGACACATGGATATTCCATTTGGTCCATGTTCGTAGTCCGTTTGGGATTTGCAGTCGTGATTGGTTGAGCACCGATGGATTCATCATTCTCTCCCCCTTTCGGTGAATCCTGGGAGCATCTTTTCCTTTTGCTTTTAGTAGCCACATGTTGAAGGCAAAGTGGGGAGCCAGCCCACAGAGCCCTTGGTTCTGGTCTTTCCCAGTGTCCTCCGGTCTTTCCCGGACGTCCTCCGGCCTATTCCCGGAAGTCAATGGTTTACCCATGCATCAGTAGAAAGAAACTCATGGAGAGCGTTGAGATGGATCTTGCGAGATGGATCTTGCACCGAATATGTGGAGATAAGTGATTGCTCATTCATCATTTTCATTGTCCTGAATGTTGTTTGATTTATCTGAAGAAGACTGAAAAGATCAAAACGCATCATGTTTTGTCATGTAATCTGTTTGTCCATGTTGTCATGCGGAATCAGTGACAATTCTTTTTAAGATTTGTTTCGATTTCTGCTTTCAGTCAGCTCACGTTGGAAGTAAGTGGTTTGGTTGCAGGAAGGTGGTGGAGGGAGGAGGGTGCTTGGGGGATCTCACACACCCGGGTCCCCACAGAGTCCCGACCAGGCCATGTGGCCCTGATTGCAGGATTCTATGAAGACGTCAGCGCTGTAGCTAAAGGTGAGCCTCAACACAGGTGTAGGCTGTTGAAAAGAAGGGGTGAAGTGTGAATCTGGACGACTGAGAGACTGTGAGTAAGCCTCCCAGCGTAAGAGGCTGCTCTCACAGTATGTATAGGTACACATACAGATGCACCCATGCACAGACGCAGAGAGACAGACACAGGTTGACAGGCTTGCAAGCGCGCGCGCACACACACACACACACACACACACACACACACACACACACACACACACACACACACATGCACACATGCACACACACACACTTATGCCTACACATACATGCGCATATGCCATTCCTTTTATTGTCAGGAATACAGTTTGCATTTTGGCATATTTCCCATTTTTGCCCATGGGTGTCTTGGGGGTGGAGCGGGGGAGGGATTCCTTTAAGATTTTGTTTTCATCTCAAATAATTATTGGCAACTTCACAAACATTATTCCTGAATCATTTACATTTTCCGTTGAATTGTGTCTTGGGAAAGAACAGACTAGTTCATCTTTGGAAATAGTTTCTTGATTGCAACAACAGAGTAGAAAATTGCAATTGAATGGGAAGTTGGGTGGAGAATTCAGAATCATTTGTTGCACTTCTATCACACCATAAGTCTTTTCGTTTATGAACATTTGTGAGCATCCACTCTGCCCCAAACACCATAATTATAAGTGGATAGATTTTTGTGCCACAGTTATTTTTTTTCCAGTTTTGTTATTTTTACTGCCGATGTGGTGTCTTGTTTTAGCTGGTTTTCGCCTTTTTGGTTCTTCATGGTGTGAGATTTCCATTTTACTATTTTTCTTACCCCAGAAAGTTGGAGCACTAGTTGACAAGACCAGTCCTGTATCATTCAGCCATAGCCCTTAGATTTTCCATGCATTCTGGACGCAAGTTCGGGACAATAAACATACATTTCATTCAGGTTCTGCTTGCTTTTCAGGCTGGAAGGAGAATCCTGTGGAGTTTGACTCGGTGTTCAACGAGAGTCGCTACACCTGGTCATGGGGAAGTCCAGATATTCTGCCCATGTTTGCCAAAGGTGAGTCTGTTACACCTGCAGAGTGAACACTTGCATATGTTTATTGCACTTGGGTGGTCCACACTTCACTGGTGCGGGGTTTGTGTTGTGAAAGAAAACCTCTGAAAGTACTTGAGATTTGAAGCCCCCATTTGAAAATCTTGAAAGTGCTTGAGAATTGAGATGTTTGACTTACGAGGTGCTTAAAACGTCTTTGAAATGTATTTAGCACAAAAGTTAAGAACCGGAGAATGAGGGGATTGTGCTATTGATTTTAAGAACCGTGTGGCAAACTTGGTTAAGGCAAATGGATCAGACAAAACAGGTAGCTTGATCGTAGTAATCTGTGGAAGTCAATTGCTATGAACACAGGGAGTCCACTTTCTGTGTGACAATGTTCAGTCAAATGAAAATTGAATGGGTGCTTAATGGTCATGGCCAATGTTTTTATCAGTATTTCAACCTCTGAACTGGTGAAATAAGGGTTATTATCTGTAATCATGTGAACCTTTAAAAACTGCAGAAAGTGCCAGAACATGCAAGACAGAATGGCGAACTTGCAAGTGCCTGTGATTTCCATGTGTTGGTAGTTAATCTCTGCTGTCATTTATTGTAGTTATTTCACTGTTAGCTGGGCCTGTGATGCGTTTCAGTGTCTGTAGCTATTGCATTTTGTTTAGCGTTTCCGAAAGATTTATCAGTTTGATGATCTTTCAAAATCAGTGTTCGATTCTTCTTCTTGTGATACTGTGTGGACCCTGTTTTAGGTAATGCTGTTGGAAGAGTGAGAAGGGAGGAGAGGGATTCTGCTTGAGTAGTGGGCAGTGTCTTCAGAATTTACAAGTAACGGGTGCAGTAATAGGGCGGTGATGTTGATGATGATGATTGTGGTGGTGGTGCAGGTGCCACCGGCAGTCATGTGATGACTCGCTGTTACCCAGCCTACCTGGAGGACTTTGCTGGCTCGGACATGACGCAGCTGGATGTCTGGGTCTTCAAGGAGGTCAAGGTCAGTTGTTGGGAACTCCGTGGGTGAAACAGGCAAACTTGATTTTGAATTGTAATTAAACATCCTCTGTGTGTGTGTGTGTGTGTGTGTGTGTGTGTGTGTGTGTGTGTGTGTGTGTGTGTGTGTGTGTGTGTGTGTGTGTGTGTGGGCGCGCACGCGTACCTGTGTAATTGAATGCAGGTCGTTGTCTTGGTGATGGTGATTGAAATTGTGCATTTGAAAACTGAAGTCAACTCTGTCAATGATACACACATACTCTCGTACACTGATGATTGCAGAAATTCTTTGAGTCAGCTAAGCAGAACACCACCCTGATGAGGGCCCTGCAGGAAGACAAGCTGGTTTTCTTTCTTCACCTTTTGGGCATCGACACCAATGGACACTCCAACAAACCCCATTCTGAGTAAGCCATTTGTTGAGTCATCTGGTGATAATGGAACAAGTCATGGGGAATTGTTACAATTGTGTCTGTCTGTCTAACATAGTATTGCCCTGACTTGTGTGTGCAAGAGGGAAACACAAGGCAGTCTGTATTGCATGATTCCACACATACATCTCAAAAGTATCAAGGGCTATCCTGAGTTTCGTTGCCTGAAAAATTCTTTCAGAGTCTTATTTCTGAAACACAAAAATTGGCTTGAAAACAAGCATTTGATGTGAAACTGAAACTTTTGTTAGTAATTGTGGTTTTAGTGGTTTGATGTGCGATCATTGGCAATGAAAAAGAAAATTTGCATTTTTTGAGCAAGTCAACGTTTATTATGAGACATATTTTGTGTGTTGATTATGATTTGCATAGGAGCATTCCGGTCTTGCACTACCCTATGATTTGGTTTCGGATTCACAATGATGGTCACAGGACCTGTGTGAATGAGCATGTTTTGAGTAATGACATGGATAGGTGATTTTTTTTTTTAAGTCACCCCTTTAAGAGAAAAATGTCTTACAATGCAGTCATTTTATCATGGATTCAGTGCGTTGTATGGTTTGTCGAGCGGTGAAGTGTCGACGTGTGCAGGGAGTACCTGCTAAACATCAAGGTGGTGGATGCTGGGATACGCAAAGTGGTTGAGCTGATAGAAGGCTTCTACAACCATGATGGAAAGACAGCCTACGTCATGTCTGCTGACCACGGCATGACCAACTGGGGTCAGCCCTTCTTCTTCTTCATTCTGCTTTCTTCCGGTCTGAATTTTGAAGGGGAGAAAATGTATATTTGAATTTGAAAGAAAAAAATGGTTTATTCTGATGAAGTGAACATACACCCTGCATGCAGATTCTGCTATGAAGGGGCTTGTGAATACTGGTATTTGAAATTCGTCTTTTCTGTGATTTACTTTTACAATGTTAAATGTTGACTTTTACAACGTTAAATGTACTTTTGACTAACTTTTTGGAAGATACAGTTCTGTGTGACATGTACATCAAGTGTCATATATAGTAAGTTTTCTGCTGCAGTAGTAAAATATTTCTGAGACTGAATGTTTTGAACGTGTATCTGGTTGTCTTCTAGGTTGAAACTGTTTAGAGGCTGTAGGATCTCACTCACCATAGTGTATGGTACCAGTGAATCTTGGACAGATAGTATCATTCATTTCTGCCCTTGTAATTTTGATACACATCCATGAGTATCAGGTTTATTTTTTTTGTTTTGTTTTTGGTGGTGGTAGAATTTTGTCTTTTTACTGTCTAGTCATTGACTATGAAGTGACTGATCCAGTTTCTTTCCTAGCCCTCTCCTCTCGCATATGTGTGTGTGTGTGTGTGTGTGTGTGTGTGTGTGTGTGTGTGTGTGTGTGTGTGTGATTCATTTGGGAAAGTAGAATATTGAGGTATGAAGTCCTTTAAGGTGAAAAATTAAACTGATAACGCAATATAATATTGAGGTATGAAGTCCTTTAAGGTGAAAAATTAAACTGATAACGCAATATACTTCAGACATATTATTGAATGTGTGTGTTTGTGGGAGTCTGTGTATGTGTTCATGCTTGTGTTTGTGAGGGAGTGGTTTGTGTAAATGTGTGTGAATGTATGTGTATGTGTGTGTATGAAGTACTTTTTAGGTTAAAAGATATAACCCCAAAATTATGTTAGCAGTGAATAAGTTAAGCATGTTCAAGCTTCCATAGAATTTTGTCACTTATTTGTGTAACTCCAAGTCTTTTGTTGTGTGTCTGGTAGACATGCATATAGATTTCTCATGCACTCTGCGCTTGTTTTCCTTGAAGACGGACATATTCTGTTCTGTTCATGTGGGACTGAAAGCTTGCTGATCTGGTCAGGGTTTCACAGCCAGGTGTAATGTGGATTTGTGCTTCACCCTGTATTCAGGTTCCCATGGAGCGGGCCACCCCCATGAGACCTTGACCCCGTTTGGTGGCCTGGGGTGCTGGTGTGCGTCACGCTCGGCCAACTGACGGACAGTGTGGACACTTCGATGACACCTTTTGTAATGGTACAGGGACCGCAGAAATCATTCTTGTTTGTATGTTCAAAAAAAAAAAAAAAAAAAAAGGAAAGGTGGTGCTTTAGGACAGAGGAAGATCATTCTTGTTTCATATGTTGTGAAGAAAAGAAAGGTGATTTGTTATGGTAAGGTGATTAGTAAGTAAGTAAAGTAATATTGACTCATCCCTTCCATCTTTTAAACAATATATTACCTGTTTTACTCGTAAAAACAAAAAAATGCCCAATCTTTGTTATGCAACATCAATCACGCTTACAAATCTGAACCCCTACCCCCTATCAGAAAATCCGATCATGATGTAGTCCACCTCATACCCCGCGTACAGACTTAAAATTCAGACAGAACCCACCATAAAGAAGAAGGTTAAGGTATGGGAACCTGACAGTATTTTGGAATTACAAGGATGTTTTGACTGTACTGATTGGGACCTTTTCTTTGAATCCTCTGTCAATATCCATGAAGCAACAGATGTCATATCAGAATATATTATGTTTTGTCAAGATGTAATCATTCCATCAAAAACAATCAAAATTTTCCCTAATAATAAACCATGGGTAACGAAGCCACTGAAAACAGTGTTAAATGAAAAGAAAATTGCCTTTCAAACAGAAAACAAAATGGAAACGTAAGAAAGTCCAAATAAAACTGAGAAAGGAAATACGCTCAGCCCAAACAAAGTACAAAGAGAAGGTTGAGTTGCAGTTTCAGTGCGTGCGGTAATATGCGAAATGCATGGCAAGGTCTAAAAAATTAACTGGTCAAACCAAATCCCATCATCATCATTGTGCCTTATCAAAAGAACAGCAACAACAATTCTCTAATGAACTCAACGAATTTTACTGTCGTTTTGATGCTCATGATTTCACCGATGCATTGGGAGTGATAAAAGAGGAAATCAAAGCAAAGATAGAAGATGAGATCATTTATAGAAGTTACAACAATACTTTCAATGTTTAAAAGACTAAATATCCAAAAAGGCGCCTGGACCAGACAATATTAGTAGTGTATTACTCAAGAACTGTGGATCTCAACTCTGTCATATCTTCACTAGACTGTTCAGTTGGTCTATTAAAACTTCAACTGTCCCCTCTCTCTGGAAAGCCTCAGTGATCTGTCCTATACCAAAAAGTCTAAACCATCTTCCCTCAATGACTACCGCCCAGTCGCTCTAACATCCATTGTGATGAAGTGTTTCGAAAGAGCAATACTCAGTCATCTCCTCACTGATACAGTCAGTCATCAAGATCCTTATCAGTTTGCATACAAACGCAACAGATGCACAGACGATGCCACTCTCACACTTTTACACAACGCTTACACTCACCTGGAGAAAACAGATTCTTTTGTTCGTATTCTTTTTATTGATTTTTCATCAGCTTTTAACACCATCCAGCCTCATCTCTTAGCGCACAAACTTTTATCCTTAAATGTCAGACCCAGGCTTATCCTGTGGATCACAGATTTCCTCATCTCCAGATCCCAGTCAGTGCGCTATCAATCTGTCATGTCATCTGTCCTCTTTTGTTCCACAGGTGCCCCTCAAGGTACCGTTCTTTCTCCTGTCCTCTTTACTCTGTACACCAACGACTGCATTGGTACAGAAGAAACACCAGTCATAAAATATTCAGATGATACGGCCCTTGTAGACCTTTCCAATTCTGATGTAACATATTTTGATGAAGTTGAGCGTTTCAGCACCTGGTGTAAAGAAAATTATCTTGAGCTTAACGTCAAAAAAACAAAGGAGATGATCATAGATTTTAGGAAAGCGAAAAATTATGTGCCTGATCTTTATATTGATGGAGAAAAAGTGGAACGGGTAGAGGAATACTAATATCTGGGCACAACATTAGACAGCTCACTTTCAATACACACACCAGGTCCGCATACAAAAAATGCCAAACCAGTATGTATTTCCTACGCAAATGAGGAATCTGCATGTCCAGCCAAAAATTTAAAAAAACATTTTACAGGAGTTTTATTGAGTCTGTCTTGACTTTTTCATGCATTTGCTGGTATGTAAATCTTAATTTGAAAAACAGCAAACTCTTGCATAGCGTTGTGAACATCTGTGGTAAGATGTTGGTGAGAGAGAGTAGGAGAGTATGAGTGAGTTGTATGAAAGGCTCATGCGATTGTTAGTGACAGTGGGCATACACTTGCACGACAGTTTGAGCTCCTTCCATCAGGCAGACAATTTTGTGTCCCCAGAGCTAAGCTGATGCGCACAAAAAAAAGAGCTTTGTGTTCAAATCCATGCGCTTTTAAACAAACACAGCGTGTAAGAAGAGGCGGTGGATCACCTGTGACATAAGCATGTGCGCCGGTGTGTATGTCTGTGAGCAAGCGGGAAAGTGTAGATGCTGGAGTGTGTGTGTGTGTGTGTTATGTGTGCATGTCCTGGAACAGTGAGGAATAGAAATGTCTGGAATATGTCTTATCTTAATGATTTTTAATGATAAATCACCTCTCTCTCTCTCTCTCTCTCTCTCTCTCTCTCTCATACGTGCACACATGTATGTATATATATATAAGTATGAGTGGCTGAGTGCATGCTTTATTTGCACTACCAAAAAGGAGAAAGATTGAAATTCCCATTTTGGTGATACACGCATGTTTTATGTTTGAAAGTAATTTTAATTTTCAGTGTCATGTTTGTAACTATAAATATGTATGTCTTAACTTTTAGGGCAGCGGTCACGAATGTAATTTCTCTTTTAACGAGAGATAATAAAGTTTTCTGAATCTGAATCTGAATTTGTTGTTATGGTAAAGGGCAAGAAAATATTTCTCGTTTCATTTGTTGTTTTATATGATAAAAAAAGGAAGATGCTTCGGTGAGTTTGTGGCAGGGGGTTTTCAAGCTTTTAGGCTATGCCTTCCAGTCACTTGCTTGTTGTTTTTGACAGTGTTGTTCAGAAAAATTTGTGTTTTTCAACATTGAAATTATTTACTTGTTTGATGGCAATATGGCATATTACCAGAACACGATTCAATTACTGAACACCATTTATGAGAAAATTTCATTATAGTTTGGTGACCTTTCGTACATAAATGTGCAGATGTTTGAGGAGGAGGGAAAAGGAATGATTTAGGTTGGGAGAGAGTTTGTTGATGAGAGTTTTCATCACCCCCCCCCCCCCCCCTGGAGCTCATCATGATAGAAGAACGTTTTAAGTGCATGTCTTCATCGGTTTTTATGTATAATGATTTATATGGGTGTGTTCAGTGTGTGTGTGTATGTGTTTTTCTTATTGTGTGTGTTGTTGATCTTAGTTAGATATCATCTGCATTGTGGCTGGATATTGACAGAATTATTTTATCTTTTACTGAATGTTACGGTTTTTATTCTTGAAATCAGGTTGTTTACGACCTGTAATTAGCTGGGCTATAAACAGTATGACTGACTTGACTTGTTTTACAATTTTCAGATTGGCGTCTTCAGCACCGAGTGAGAGTGGATGTTTCCCAGGTGTGTGTGTGTGTGTGTGTGTGTGTGTGTGTGTGTGAGTGTGTGTGTGTGTGTGTGTGTGTGTGTGTGTGTGTGTGTGTGTGTGTGTGTGTGTGTGTGTGTGTGTGTGTGTGTGTGTGTGTGCATTGTGTGTGTGTGCATGCGTGCAAGGGTGTGTGTGTGCGTGCGTGCGTGCGTGTGTGTGTGTGTGAGCGCGCGTAAGTGTGTGGGTGCATGCGTGTGTGTGTGTGTGTGTGTGTGTGTGTGTGTGTGTGTGTGTGTGTGTGTGTGTGTGTTGTCTGTGTGTGCATGCATGTTTTACACACGGGTTTGTGTGCACCTTTATTTCGCAGAACAGAAATATTTTCCATCAGTTTGTTGATAGGTGAAGAGAGGGAAAGAAATGGAAATCCAAATGAAAAAACCCATTTCAGGGGGGTGACATCTGGTGACCTCAGAGCTATGATTCTAGAAGTCCAATTGACGTCTGTGAATTTTGATATCTTTCTGAAGTCCAATTGACGTCCGGATTACCAGTTTGAATTTTTTAGCAGATTTCTGAAATGTATCCATGAATTATTGAGCTGTCTCATCATTGGTGCTGTCATTGTGCGCAGGGGACATTACTTCCATGCTGCTCACTGTCAGTTCACCAAGAGCATCCTGTCTCAGCATAGTCTGTCGTCAGGCAACACTGTCATAGCGTCGTCAGGCAACGCAGCAGAGATGCTGTACTGCAGCGGAGTCACTTTTGGTGGAGTTCAGTGGTGCCTGTTCTGATTTAATGACGCAGGACACTACCTGCTATGCTCTCTGCTGACAGCAACAGTCGGTTTATCAGGAAGCCTCCCTGTGGGCATCACATCTGTGCAACAACGCTGGTGCGGTTACACCATTTGATAGCAAGTTTCAGAATTGTTCCGGATGAGGGGAAGGCAGAGGGCATGTCTGTTGGACACCCCCCCCCCCCCCCCCCCCAGTTTCAGAGGTTTTTGCTTTTCCTCTGTAGAAACCCCCTGGTAATGGCAATGTACTAGAACTGGATTTCTCACTATATCATATTTTGATCATACTTTAAAAATTCAGCAGACTTCCTTTTAAAATTTCCAAACAGATTTCCAGTGTGTGCTGTAACTGTCTGCAATTTTTGAAATGATATGCTACATTCCTGATTGGAAAGTTCTGAAAGATACATGTGTTTACCTTAGAGTGGTTATACAGTCTGTCAGTGAAGGAAGTGCGTAGAATGAGATGGCTTTGCCATCAGTGTGACGTTCCCTTCATTATGTAAAGTTGTTCCACATCAGAGCCATCACCTATTGCAGGTCTGTTTGCCTCACAAAATGAGAATTCTCTTCATTCTGTCATTTTGTTTGCAAAACAACACAAGAGGAAAGCATGGTGTAGAGTTTTAACTTGAGCCTATGTAGTTCCTCCTAATTGAAGCTCACACGAGTGTTGAAAAAAAAAGTGTTCTGCTTAACTAATGAATTGGATAACCACAATGTTGTTGATCAGGAGTGAACTTTGAACTTCCCCACACCACCTAGGAATTAAGTTTCTCTTGAATTCAGTCGAGTTCTTAATTACTGCTGGATGAATGGAGAAGATTGTCGAAACGTATAAGATTTTCACATGAGTGTTTGGAACCCATGAACATGAGATACACAGCCGAATGCCGTAAGTGTGTGACTGCTGACCCCATGCTGTGGATTCACAGTCAATGAATGTCAGTCTTTTTGTCACAAGGTTGGTAGGAGAAACTCGCCCTCCCTGTCGTTTGAAAAGTTTTGGAACTGTGGACTGTTGTCAGGGAGGTGTCGCTTTCAGTTGAAACAAAGCGTGAGAGCAAAGGAAAGTCATCAGCACACCAGTTTTGCAGGAAAATGATCTTTCGACAAAAAAATTCGTCCCAGCAGAAAAGTAGATTTTTATTGAGCTAATGTGGAAGTGCGAGTGTGCAGATCCTTGTGGGAGTGTGTAGTGCACGGGCATTGTGTGTGTGTGTGTGTGTGTGTGTGTGTGTGTGTGTGTGTGTGTGTGTGTGTGTGTATGTGTGTGTGTGTGTGTGTGTGTGTGTGTGTGTGTGTGTGTGTGTGTGAGTGTGTGTGTGTGTGTGAGAGTGTGTGTGTGTGTGTGTGTGTGTGTGTGTGTGTGTGTGTGTGTGCAAACTGTATGCCTTTAGAGATTTAACCAAAAGTGTTCGGAGTGGAATTGATGACAGTGGTACATGTTGTTGCAGGCTGATGTTGCTCCTTTGATGGCGTTCCTGGTGGGTCTGCCCTTTCCTGTCAATTCTGTGGTGAGTTAACCTCAGGCAGAGGACCTGCACTGTCTGACGACGGTAGATGCTGACTAAAACCCTGTCAGGTCATCTTGCATTTGTGTACCAGCCGCCGTGGCGAAGTGGTTAGCGTCGCGGACTCCCGGCTGGGAGGTCGTGGGTGGGTTCGAATCCCATCAGAAGTCATGTGGGTTTTTCTGCCCCGACCGGCTCCTACCCAGAGTTGAGTTTGCTGCGGACTCAGTTGGGAAGACTGGGACCACACAGTCGAGTTTCATCCACTTAATGGATGCGTTTCTGAGAGTGTTGCTCAAATTTCCTGACCAACACTGCAGGTGTCTGTATCTCTCGGGCCTGGTTGACGCCGGGATATATTATGAAAGGAAGCGTAGAGTACAGCCCTGTCATGTAGTCTCAGACCGAAATGGAAATCCGTAGCATCATCATAATCATCCTCATTCTCATCGATCAGCATTAAAAAAAAAAAAGTCTCAAATTCTGTGGCCCTTCATGCCCTGCTCTCATGGTGACCTCAGTTTCGATGTCCTCTCCACGTCTGTGGCCTTGGTTTGGTTCCGTCGGGGTCACCGGTATCGGCGGTCCATGGGGGCTGTCGTTGGACGGGACGTGGTGGCGCCCTCCGGAGGGAGAGCTCACTCGCGCGCCGTCTCCGGACTAAGCAATTATTGTCATTAGTAGGGGGGTTTAGTAGGTGGTGTCCTGCGTATGTTAGATCAGAACAGGCGCCACTGAACACCACTGAAGTGACTTGGCGCCAGTGCAGTGTCTCCTCCGGTGGGTGGCCTCTTGACGACTTGACATTGACTGCTGCCCGTGGATTGCCGGTGCCGGGGCTGTGGCGGGGCCGACCGGGCCGTGGCTGTGGACAGGGTGTCGGAATGAGCGGCGTGGGTGCACTGCCTCTGAGGTGGCGCAGAGGTTGGGACAGCAAAAAAAAAAAATAAAAAAAAAAAATAAAAAAAATAAATAAATAAAAAAAATCTTGCATTTGTGTCGTGACATGAAATATAAAAACGTGGGCACGTGCATGTTTATCAACATAAACTGTGGGTAATCATGAATAGCAGCTCATGTACCACATTGTCCACAGCAGACTGTAGAAACATTTTTGGTGAAGCGTTTCCTTTCTGTAGGTGTTCTGATTAAAGCAGATTATTGTTACGGGAAGATGGGACAGGAGGGGGATATGGGGGTGGGGGGGAAGAGGGGAGAATCTAAAGTGAAGCAGGGAGAAAATATAGTAAATAAGAAACAGCAGTAGTAGTATCTTTTGTTCAAAGGGGCATAATTCCAAACCGTGGTTGCTTGCGTTGCTGAGTACTGAAGCGCACATGAAGACAAGAGGCATACAGAACAACAAAAACAGAAATATGCTTATCTCTAAAGGAAGTTCTAGGCTGGCTCACACACCCTCACTTAAGGTCAAGGTCAGCATACAGCAGCTGTGGACAAGTTTTCCATGGAGTTCTCTGAAAGTCTTTGAGACTTGAGGCCTCTGTTTCAAGCCCTTGACAGTCTTTCAGAATGATATGTTTGCCTGGAAATGCCTGCAAAGTCCTTTAAGCATGTTGTCACTGCTGTATGTTATTTTAGAGTCACTGAAAAATAATCTTATCAGTTTTTCAATCTTTTGAAATGATGTTGGGTTGTTTGTTTTCAGGGTGTGTGCTACCTGTGGATTACCTGGCGGGCACAGACTATGAAAGAGCAGAGGGGCTGTTTGCCAACGCTCAGCAGATTGTTGCACAGTATCAGGTAACAGGTGACCAGTAATCTGTTTGGTTTGCAGGTGTGATGTTAAAATGGCTCAAGGTGGCGAAAGTATTGTTTTCAGTTGAGACATGTTGCTTGTAGAAATACTTTTAATTAATTGGATGGTGTGTCATCGCTATAAACTCTTCAGAGGGAGAGGCATGAGACCTGATATAGTTCTCCACCCAAGTTCATCAAGAGGTGATTCTGATTGATCTCGCTGTGCCAAATGAAAGCAAAATGGTGGAGTCTGACCCCAATGAGACGCAGAAATAAGCCAGTCTAGCCCAGCAGCATGAGAGAATCTGGTTGTGAAGCCAAAATCCTCTGTGTAGTTGTTGGAGCGTGGAGGTTTATAGGCACCTCGGCCTGTGATCTCATGAAAGAGCTGCTGATTTCTGGTGAGAAGAGAGGATGAGAGCCCAAAGGGAAGCAGCTGGAAAGAGTTCCAGCTGAATCTGGTTGAGAAAGAACAAGGATGAACTTCATAAGGTTGTTAAATTTCACAACTTGCAACACGTGTCCGATAGCTAAGTGGTAAAGATACAACTCACAAGCTGACCGTCTTGAAACAACTGGCCATCCAGGGGTTACAGGTGCAAATCATGGTGGCACCATGGGGAAAAAAGAGGGTGGGAGATAGGGGGGACAGCAGAAGCGCGTTGATGATTTACAGTCTGAATATAGTGGGGTTCCTTTGGACTGAGGAATGAAGGACTGAAACACGTGAGGGGGCGGATGGTGGTGTGGGTGTGGGGATTCTTCTCTGAAGAGCACCTGCTGTCTAGCACTGCCCAAGAGTTTTTTACCCGCTGTGTCCAGTGATCAGAATGTGTGTGTGTGTTCATAAACAGATGGTGATTAAGTATATTCTAGTGCCCTCTGACCTACAGTGTATGACGGTAGATCAACAGGGTCATTATGTATTCTGAGCGCTCTGTCTTAGTGCATGTGGGTGTGCATGTAGTGGGGGGGGGGGTGTTAGCAGATAAACATGATGACAAAGTACTTTTGTGCCCTCTGACCTATGTGTACGGGTGATGATGAGCATGATTAGCCCAGGAGCGTGTTGGTAAATAAACGTGGTGATAATGTTTTCTTGTGTCCTCTGACCTATATACGTTTGTACGTTTTTGTAGGTCAAGATGACGCAAGTAAAGGAGAGAACGGTGTCAGCGACATTCCGCCCATTCAGGTAGGTCTGTTAGAATGATCTTTCTTGTCACTTGTTTATTATATTGTGATATCAGTATTATGGCCATTTTCACCAAATGTTCAGCATGGTATTGTTCAGTGTGAATTGTCTTTTGGTTATTGATGGTACAGTTGTCAGCAGTTTCTTCTGGTAATGTTGTAAGCTGGGCTTTTTTCTGGGATTCTTTTTTGGTGATGATTATTTTTCTAAATATTTAAACCTTTGTTTTTGTTTTTTTTTTTTCCAGGGGAAGCGTTACTTTTCTACAAATTCACATTTGTGCAAACAATGGAATGAGAGAAATAGAAAGAGAAAGGTAAAATTAGTTCAGGCTTCAAAGGTATGTCAGGCAGTCCCATGTCCATGAAAAGGCTGAGGAATGGGTCATTTGTTGTAGAGTGTTGCCCTGAGCGTCAGTCAGATCTGTTCGTGAAAGCTTCTGTACTTGTGGATTGAGAAGTAAAGTTCTCTCCACACAAACAGATGAACTCTTCTAAGGGGGTAATATTGGTATCCAGATCTGAAAGGAGGTCGAAATCAAGCTGGAGTTGTCTCTGCTAGGAGTTGTTAATGTATTTTGAGTTGTCTTCAATGAGGTAACAGCCATCATAAGGTTCTTTGCTTTGGGCTGGGCTAAAAGCAACATCATCTCTCTGTCCCTTAGACTGTGACGAAAGAGCCAGGACAGCTTGGGTACAGTCTGGGGGGGGGGGGGGGGGGGGGGGGGGTTTAGGTGACATATGTTGAACATTAAAAAAGAAACAAACTTTTGAACTTTGTGAAGGAGGCTTTTTGTGAGATGTTACATGACTCATCAAAAGACAATAGTTAGTTTCTGGTTCTTGTTGTTTCTGTTTATTTATTGATTGATTTTATTTTTTTCAGGGAACTGTCATCTTCCGTTCAGGTGAAAATTTTTTTACCATTTCCGTTTTTCAATACTTTGTATCTACATACTTGTCCAAAATAAAGATACATTTTCTCAATATTAAGTCATTTTCATAGTCACCAAAAATTTGTTACTTGCACTTGTTTCTTTCTCCATTTAAATTTTTTTTTTTCCTTGTTTGTTTCCCTTTCAGAGCTCCTAAAAGAGATAAACATTTTTCATCCGATCTAATATTTAACGGAAGAAAGACTTTAAAGTGATTTCATCATGTTTAAGAAAATCTGTTGTGTGTGTAGATTTTTTTTTAACATCTGTGTTGAAAGTGACTGTGGTGAGAGGCGACAGTCCTGATCAGGTCCACTGCAGTTGGCTGGGCTGTAAACAGCGTGAATTGAACTGAATTGATTCCCTCATGAAGAAGATCAATAGGTTGAGATTTGTATCATTGATTCCCTCATGAAGAAGATCATTAGGTTGAGATTTGTACCTTAAGTCCTTGTTGCGGTCCTTGTGGTGCTCAGCATTTCATCATTCATTTTCATGTGGGAACTTTTGCCTGCACTCATTATACTTTGAAACTCAGTTGAATTAATGATCAAGAAATGAGGAGAGAGAGAGAGAGAGAGAGAGAGAGAGAGAGAGAGAGAGAGTGTGTGTGCGTGTGTGTGTGTGTGTGTGTGTGTGTGTGTGTGTGTGTGTGTGTTATTATGGTTGCAAATCTCACACACACACACACACACACACACACACACACACACACACACACTCTCTCTCTCTCTCTCTCTCTCTCTCTCTCTCACACACACACACACACACACACACACACACACACACACACACACACACACTCACATTAACTTTATATCTACTCCCAGGTGGATCTGATGAGAAACATCAAAAAACCTCATCAGCAGTGGCCGTTACCAAGATGCCGTAAGTTTTTATTACTGCTTCACTTTTTTTTTTCTTTAAATTAATTTTTTTGAAAACTCTGTTGACCTGAGTGTGCACGTACGTGTGCGCGTGTGCATGTGAGTGTGCATGTGTGCATGCGTGTGTGTGTGTGTGTGTGTGTGTGTGTGTGTGTGTGTGTGGTTTAGATTTACTGTGTGAATAATAATGTCCATCCTATCACACAAAACAAAACTTGATTTTTGACTCCCAAGTGATGCAATTTTCATCAGATGCCATTCACTTCAGAACTCCCATTGGCACAGTGGCACTGCTACTTACTGAAATCAGAAATTCTCAGAAACTGGTTTCCTAGATGGAGGAAGTCTTTGTTGGGAGTTGAGTGGAGCTCGAACAAAGAGAGACAAATGGTCTTGGCAAGAACAAGTCTTTAAAGCATGAAAGTCTCTGCAGGAGATAAATTGAGCTCAGATGAATTCTAGAGAAATGCCGACAGAAAGAGCCTTTGGTGGAAGGCAAGACGAGTGTAAACAGAGAGATGAATGTTCTGGCAACCAAAACAAAACAAAACAAAAAAAAGTGTCTTAAGAGGCAGGAAGTCTTTACTGTAGGTAGACAGAATCTTAACAAGGGGACATGTTTTTTCTACCCCAACCGGCTGCTCTTACGCGTGAAATGGGAGGGAGCAGGAGGGAACAGAGTGGGAGTAAATCCACTGAAGTGGCACAGATGATGAGATAGCTAAGAAAAAGAAGAGACAAACATTAGAAAAAAAACTTTTAAGAGACGGAAGTTTTTTTTTCATTCTTTCCAGAGTTAAATTGGGTATAAATAGAGAAATGTCACAAAAACACAAGTTCATTGGACACTGTGCAACATTTTAAGTTAGCCTCAGGACTCAACAGGAACTGACAAAAAGAAAGCAGGTTAGGGAAAGAAAGCCATAGAAAGGTGAATTTGAATTGACGTTAGGGGCCGGAATAGCTCAGTTGGTAGAGCGCCGGACTCGTAATCCAAGGGTTACGGGTTCGAATCTCCTCTGGTGTGGTTTCGGTACAGGGGGATTTTTTCCCTCAGAGTTAACATTGGTTCTGACTCCATTTCCCATACAGTCCTTCGAATGAGACTATAAACGGAGGTTCCATGTGTGAATGCACACACAACATCTTGCACACACATAAAATCCCATCACCAACTTTCAGAAGAGAAGGCCAGTTTAGCCGTTGGTATGGATGACACGTTACACATAGCATGCACCTTCCCGGAAGATGGAGTATAGCTGCCATAATGGCGGGATAAAAAAACGGTCATACACACAAAACTCCACTCCCTTTGTTGAACAGATGGGATTAGTACCTGCCTGTCTATACAGGGAGTGTCTGCAGGAGTATCAGCCTGCGCACGCGGAAGAGGAAGAAGACTCGATGTTAGGGAAATTTTTTTTTCTCTACATATCAGTTGTGTGTGTGTGTGTGTGTGTGCGTGTGCACAACCAAGACTGACCTAACGTAGTTTCAGTCAGTGCATGTGTTTTTTGTTTTTTTTTTTTTTTCCTGACTAGCTCGGGCCAAAGCATGCTGCATGTTGCTATAACAGCAAGTGTGCATTGTCTGTGCTCCAGATATCAGAATCCAAGTATATCATTCAGACGGCACTGAGAGGACTTCGCTATTACCAGACATACGACAGGTTCTTTTTAGGGTAAGTGGTCTGTACGCTAAAACACATGATGGGCTTGGTGGATTTGTAATGAACGACTGGGATGGTGGTCAGTTGTACACGTTGATAATTTCAGGAAATTCTGATAATTGAGACACAGGGTTTCTCAGTTGTCTGGATTTCCTTTGAACTTGAGACTTCAAAGCCTTCAGTTCCCTTTAAACAGTTCAGAAACTTTTGAAACACTTCAGAACTGGCACACATCTACTACACACACACACACACACACACACACACACACACACACACACACACACACACACACACACACACACACACACACACACACACACACACACACACACACACACACACACAGAGATGGATATGATATAAAAGCTGGTTGGTGATGCTGTGTTTAGCCAACATGCACACACTCACACACATTCTCACACTCTGAATCACACATAGACACACACCTTTTGCAGATATGAACTGTAGGGATCAGAAAAAGTTATGCAGAGAGTATGAAGGGATCATTGTCCACATGCATTGCCTTCCGTCGGCCAGCTTTGCAAGCTTCCCTTTGGTGGACCAGCTTCAAGCACTCCAGACACAAAGTATTTTGTTGTCTGTAAACAAGAGAAACCATCCTATAGATCTTAAATCGTAGACTCGATGCTAAAATTGATGAAATTGTTAAAGCATGTCACTACCAGCTTCACTTGGCTTCATTGGACAGTGTTTTTACTAAGGGATCAGAAAATAGGTGTGAGTTGGTAAGACTCTCCCTCTTCCCACCCTCCTCCTCTCTGACTCCTGTCACATCCCTGTAACTTGACCTGTTCATTCACGGATTTGACTGGATGGGCTGTGTGGACAGAGTCAGCATCACGCTGGGGTTCCTGGGCTGGATGGGCTACGTGCTCCACCTGCTGGTGGCAGAACACACCCACACCGCTGGCTTCGGAGGCCACAAAGCGGGACCAGCTGGGGATGGCAGAAACACAGCCACTCTGTACCTGGTCTTTGGAGCTGTGGGCGTCATTGTGACTCTCTTGTTGTTTGGTAAGATAAATATGTAATGTTGCTTATAGCCCAACCAACCGCAAAGGGCCACATCACGGGTGTCACCACGTTAAAATCAACTCACGAGTCATTCATTCACACAATTCTTTAAAATACATTGAAAAAACCAACCGAAAAGTTCTGTCTTCAGTGATATGGGTCATATGATTCTTCTGTTGAAAAGTTCTGTCACTGGTGAGTTGGGCATCTTTGTGACTCTCTTGTTTGCTAAGTACTGTCTTTGGTGATGTTTGCGACATAGTGACTTGTTATGTCTTTTTACTTGACTGTAAGTTTTTACTTGATTAGTTCTTTATTTTGTGATGTGGCATCATTGTGTGTTTCTTGTTGTTTGGTGAGTTATGTCTTTGGTGCTGTTGTCATCATTGAGACTCTCTTGTTGCTTGGTATGTTCTGTCTTTGGTGGTGTGGATGTTATCATGACTTTCTTGTTTAAATTCCCTATTTGATACTTTGGGCATCTCTCTTGATACAACAGACTCCATGAAAACCTTGTTTAGAGATGCTCCACTAAATGTATTTTTCAGTTCAAAGAGCAACATTTTTTTATATTTGATTCATGGTTTTCTGGAAGAAGGTTTGTGACCAAGTTTTGTATGTTGTTTAATAAAAAAAAATCTGCGTGAATGAGTTTGTTGTGTTTGTTTTGTCATTGCTGTGTTTTTAAAACTGGGCTAAGAGCTGACTTTGATCAGATGACTGCCTAGATATGGACCTTCACAGTCAGCTGGGCTGTGAGTCCCCTCTGTTTTGAAGGTCTGTCTTCAATGAGGTGGTTTTTTGAACATGAGCCTGCCATCTAAGTACTGATGCCCCCATCAGCAGAGCCTAAGGTATCACTGAACCACACAAGCCGTCCGACCACGTCAAGACCGCAACTCCCAACCATGTGGTTGCCATCTTGTTTGACCCGGAAAAGGCTTATGATACAACTTGAAAATATCAATTCTTCTGGATCTTCATAATCTAGGTTTTTGAGGTCTTCTCTCTCTTTTTATTGAAAAACTTTCTGGCAGAGCGCCAGTTCCAGGTTTGTTTTGGCACCATGCTGTCTGACATCCATGAGCGGTGATTTGGTGTACCTCAAGGGAGCATCCTCTCTTCTGCTCTCTTCAGCTGAAAATCACTGAGGCTGTCAGTTTTGTTAACCAGGGCTCTGAGTCCTCTTAGTTTGTTGATGACTTCATACTTGACACAGTTGGAGCCATTTATGCCAGTGTACAACGTCAACTCCACCTTTGCGTGGATAAGATGTAACTGCGGGCTGCAAAAATTGGATTTATTTCTTCAAGCACCAAAACTCAACGCATCCATGTTCACAAATTTCAATAGTACTTGGCCCAAAAGATGCAAATACCATTTTGTGTTATATTGTCTGTTATTGTGAGAAGTATGATATGTGGTTTTCATAGTGTGATCTGCTGTGGTTGGTGAATATGCCATCCTTTGTCCTTGTATAATCTGTAGTCATTGTTGGATGATCTGTTGCTTTGTTCTTCTTCTTCTTCCGTTAGGCAGCCAACATCGTTACACAGATGATTATGTCGCACTAAGGGAGGTTGCATTTGAAGCGCAGTAGTGAGGGAGTCGGTAAAATTTGAGGGGGGGGGGATGGTATTTGAACAGGAGGCAGGAGGCAGGCAGCGACTGTCATGGTGGGGTGGGAGGAGGGGGGGGGAGGGTGGGGGGGTGTAGGGAGGACTTGAAGTTTGGTGTTTACAGGTGAGAGGCAGCCAGCCTGGACTTGAAAGAGTCCAGCGACTCGGCCGTCACGACCCTCTGAGGCAGTCTATTCCATTCCGGGATGTCCTTGGGAAGAACAACATCTGTCGATATTTAGTTCACTGTTGTCATTGTTGGATGTATGATCTGTTGTCATCGTTGGATGTATGATCTGTTGTCATCATTGGATGTGTGATCTGTTATCATTATTGGATGTGTGATCTGTTGTCATCATTGGATGTATGATCTGTTGTCATCGTTGGATCTGTGATCTGTTGTCATTGTTGGATGTATGATTTAGTCATCATCATGGATGTATGATCTGTTGTCATCGTTGGATGTGTGATCTGTTGTCATCGTTGGATGTGTGATCTGTTGACATTGTTGGATGTGTGATCTGTTGTCATTGTTGGATATATGATCTGTTGTCATTGTTGGATGTATGATCTGTTGTCATTGTTGGATATATGATCTGTTGTCATTGTTGGATGTGTGATCTGTTGTCATCCATCATGGGATGCGTGATCTGTTGTCATTGTTGGATGTGTGATCTGTTGTCATCCATCATTGGATGTAAAATCTGTTATCATTGTAGGATGTATGAACAGTTGTCAGAATTGTGTGGTCTGTTGTCATTGTTGGCTGTTTGATGTGTAGTCATTGTTGGATGAATAATCTGTAGTCATTGTTAGATGAATAATCTGTAGTCATTGTTGGCTGTATGATGTGTTGTCATTGTTGGCTGTATGATCAGTTTGTCATTGTTGGATGTATGATGTATAGTCATTGCTATTGTTGGATGTATAGTCATGTTGGCTGTATGATGTATAGTCATGTGGCTATATGTTGTCATCATTGTTGGTGTAAAATCTATAGTCATTGTTGGCTGTGTGATTGGTAGTCATTGTTGGCTGTATGATGTGTAGTCATTGTTGTATGTCTGCAGTCATTGTTGGCTGTGTGATCTGTGGTCATTTGTTGGCTATATGATGTGTAGTCATTGTTGGATGTATGATGTGTTGTCATTGTTGGCTGTATGATGTGTTGTCATTGTTGGCTGTATGATGTATAGTCATTGCTAGCTGTATGATGTATAGTCATTGCTGGCTGTATGATGTATAGTCATTGTTTGGCTATATGATGTATAGTCATTGTTGTTGTATGGTCTGTAGTCATTGTTGGCTGTGTGATTGGTAGTCATTGTTGGCTGTATGATGTGTAGTCATTGTTGTATGGTCTGCAGTCATTGTTGGCTGTGTGATCTGTGGTCATTGTTGGCTATATGATGTGTAGTCATTGTTGGCTGTATGATGTATAGTCATGTTGTTGGCTGTATGTGTTGTCAGGGTTGTGTAGTTGGTATCATTGTTGGCTGTGTGATCTGTGGTCAAGTGTTGTATGATCTTTTACCACTGTTGGATGTATAATGTGTAGTCGTTGGCTGTATGATTGTTGCTGACCTTTGCAGTGCAGTCCCTTGCCGTGGACCAACTACTTGTACTGCCTGATGCCCGTTGTGCTGTGGATGAAGTTTGTGGAAGGGTGAGTTCAAATCTTCAGGCTGGGCTTTTTTCACCAGTTCTAACAGTAGAATTTGACTTCACTCAGCTCAAATTCTTACATGTGCTTTACTGTGTAGGAGTGTATGAAAGGTTTGCATTTCAGATGGGAAACCCGACTTGAGAAGACTGAAAGAAAATAGTTTTTTTTCCAATATAGACAAATAAACGCATAAAAAAATTCAGAAAATTCGGATCTGAGTTAGAGAATAAGATTGTGTCGCAGTTGGGCAGATAGAGATTCAGTGAGCTAGCCGTGATGGATAGAGTGGTCTGTGGTGGTTTCAGGGAAGCCATCTGTACAAATAAAAAGCAATCTGAAAATGCAGGGAAATAACTCTGTGTGAGCAGAACAGGTAATTTTGTGTGTGTGTGTGTGTGGTGAAAAGGTGTGATTGCATAGCTGAGGTCACAGTGACTGGTTCTGTGTTTTACATTGCCACATTTTGGTGTGAAGATTAAGGTCCTGAAATTGTGGAAAAGAATTCTCTAAAGTACATGATGTGTAAAAGGTGTGAAGAATTGAAGGTGATGGCTGTGGATTGCAAGAAAAGTGACATGTTGAATTCATGGTGTTGGAATGTGGAGACTGGGGGGCATACACTTGGGTCTGTGTGGAAAATTTGTGTGTGTGGGGGGGGGGGGGGGGGGGGGGGGATTAGTTATATAGACCCACTTTTAAATAAATTTTCACACACAAAAAAAAATTCGAGAGATGCACATTTGTCAATAATCATCAGAGTTCAATAACATTCATGCAATCGATATGAATTCAGATTTGACTTGAGCTTTAAAGTTGATTTCATATGATGCATAGAAATTGGTTATGGTTTTAGGTTTACATACTTTTGTTTTGTTGCACCCATCTGTGTGTAGTATACTGTGTCAGTGAACAAACACACACTGATGACACTATGAACACACACACACACACACACACACACACACACACACACACACACACACACACACACACACACACACACACACACACACACACACACACACACACACACACACACACACACACACACACACACACACACACACACACACACACACACACACACACACACACACACACACACACACACACACACACACACACACACACACACACACACACGCACACACACACAGGTGTTCATATGCACATATATACTGGGATGAAAAAAAAAAAAAGAAAAGAGATGTAGGTTGGCTTCTCACACAGTCAGTTGTGCACATGCACATGCGTGGGCAAGCATGCACACACACACACACACACACACACACACACACACACACACACACACACACACACACACATACACACACACACACACACACACACACACACACACACACACACACACACACACACACACACACACACACACACACACACATACACACACATACACACACACACACACACACACACACACACACACACACACACACACACACACACACACACACACACCACACACACACACACACACACACACACACACACACACACACACACACACACACACATGTACATATACACACATACAATGATACATGAACACTTGCATTCACATAGACAGGGACTTGCACACACAAACACTCAGACACATACACACACTCAGACACTCGCACAGACACACACATGTAAACATGCACACACATACATGGAAACACATGCATATGCAAACAAACGCAAGCAAGCATTCACACACACACACACACACACACACACACACACACACACTCACACACACACACACACACACACACACGCTCTGAAAAGCAGGAACTGAAGTAAAAGACAGTCCGTCCACGTCCTACCTGCTGAATAGTGAACAGACCCTCAAAACACCTGACCCCTTGTGTGCAGGTGGGACATCATCAAAAGATCCCTGCTACGAGCCCATGAAGACGGTTCTCTGGCAGCTGTCGCCATGTCCGTCATCTTCAGCCTGCTGGGACTGGAGATCACGTAAGTTGTCACGGTGACCAACAGGGCATGATCAGTTCCCTGTGGGGAGATGTCCATTTCTTTCCTTCTTTCTTTCTGTGCACGCAGGCTGATACTCTTGCGGACTCTGCCTGTATAGACAGGCAGTGGAGTTTGTGTGTGATCGTTTTTTATCCCGCTATTAGGCAGCCATACTCCATCTCCGGGGAAG
This sequence comes from Conus betulinus, assembly GCA_016801955.1. Classification (NCBI taxonomy): domain Eukaryota; kingdom Metazoa; phylum Mollusca; class Gastropoda; order Neogastropoda; family Conidae; genus Conus; species Conus betulinus. Next base: position 152,014 of record JADBJO010004393.1, on the reverse strand, counting down.
AGAGTTGTCCAAACTTTGGTTGTCATGGTGACCTCTAGACTGCTTTTGTAACGGAAATGCAATGATTCAGAAATTTGGGGGTTGGGGGGGGGGGGGGTGGGGGGGGGTTAGCACATTCACTTAATGGGGAGGGAGAGGGGAGCCCTGATAAAAAGGAGAGAGGATAGAAAAAAAAGGGTTGCTTGATGAAACAGTTCTGAATTTTTTTTAATTTTAAGCTCAAAGGTATTTTTTAAATGTGTGCACATACATATTTTTAAAGTATTTACACACACACACACTAACACATGCACAAACACACACACACACACACACACACACACACACACACACACACACACACACACACACACACACACACACACGTCCCGCGCACACACACACGCACAGCAAACAGCAACAAGTTCTGTATTAAGAAAATGAAGCATGCATGTTTGTGTCATCTTTGCACATATATATATAGATAGATGTGTAGTTTCTAGGGTGAAATGAAATAATTGAATTACTCATGGAAAGATATGGACCGACCATTCATATACATCTTTTTAAGTCACATAACTCTTGTGCAGGTACTGAGTTTCTTTCACCGGGAGCTGCTGTCTGTTGGCCTGGTTGCCATGTCGATGTGGGCCTTTGGCACTCCGATGTGGAAAAGCGATCAGGTCAGGCGACCTTCCCACCCAGGGAAGTGTGATGGAAGTGTCTGGAATTGATGTGTTCCTGAAACCTCACGGAGTGTGGACAAACAGCTGTTTCTGATCTCTTACTGCAAGAGCTGTAGCACAGGAACATGTGTGCATGTGTTACAGTGAAAAAAAATCCTGTGAGACATGCGCAGTTCTCACTTATATTTGCAGTACCTCAGAGCAGATTGTTTTCTCCAGAGTCACAAATCAGAAACATGAGCTATTCTTCCGCAGCAGAAACTGTTATGTCAGTGTTTTTGTTTTTTTTTTTAACTTGGTCAAGTAATTAAATGTATCCAGCGCTTTAATTACAAAGTTTCAAACATGCTCTAGATTTATTTTTCACCTAGTTCACTACTTTATTCATGCTGTAAACAATTGAATGAGAGATATAATGCTGAGGGTGAATGAGTGTTCTTTTATTTTCTTAGCAGTTGCACCCCCTAGAATATAGTAATTATCATATGTTTTAATTAGCTTTGCTTGTTTTGTGAGTTCACTGTGTTCTGAGTGACAACACAGATAAGATTTTGTTTTTCAAACAAAATAACCACATGGCTGTTGTCAAAACATCGCTGACTCATTGTTAAGATCCTGCTCCATTAGACATGTAAAATCAAACTTTAGTATGTAGGTGAAGATATGTGTTGTAGTCTGTAATTATCCTAATTTCCTTCACATGTCTTTGTAGATTGTAATTCACCAAATATTTTTTTAACTATCCAGTTTAGAGTTTGCATTTTTAGAAAAAAATTTGCTTAGTTTTTATGGAATTTTGAGTTGGATTGAGTGTTGGTGTGTGCATTTTGTGAAAAAACTGGCCCAAACTAGTGTGATTTTAGGTCCAATGATGAGTTGAAGATGCTTTTGTACTGGACATGGCTTCTAATGATGGCTGGACTATTCATGGTAGGAATAGAATCTTACAGGTGATAAAGTGTCATCACAACTGTTTATAGTGTCAGCCGTTGATCAAAATTTTCACGCAGTTACACACACACTGTATCCTGTGTCCTTGGACAGATGATATTACATTGTAAAGGTCAGTAGTACTCACTGTCTTCCTCATTCCCAGGCTTCAGCTTCATGTTCACTCACAGCCTTTGACACTCATCGATACTTCTGGCTTACCTGTCCACACAGCTGTTCTGTTTCGAGGGGAGATGATACGGATGTGTCTTGTTCCCAAAAATCAAACAAGAAAAAAAAAAAAATGAATGGTTACATGGAGCACTGAACATCTAACTGTTGGCATGGTTACATGCGCAGGTGATGTGCCTGTGTTGGATGATCAGCTGTGGACTGGTGGCTGTCTTCCCTCTTCTGCCTGTGGTTGGGCGTAACGCCAACTACTCCCTCGTGTGAGTGCCGCCATTTGTCATTGTAAAGTACAGATAGAATGAGTGCCACCATTTGTCATTGTAAAGTACAGATAGAGTGAGTGCCACCATATGTCATTGTAAAGTACAGATGGAGTTAGTGCCAGCATTTGTCATTGTAAAGTACAGATGGAGTGAGTGCTACCATATGTCATTGTAAAGTACAGATAGAATGAGTGCCACCATTTGTCATTGTACAGATAGAGCGAGTGCCACCATTTGTCATTATAAAGTACAGATAGAAGTGCTACCATTTGTCATTGTAAAGTACAGAGAGAGCAAGTACCACCATTTGTCATTGCAAAGTACAGATAGAATGAGTGCCAGCATTTGTCATTGTAAAGTACAGATAGAGCGAGTGCCAGCATTTGTCACTGTAAAGTACAGATAGAACGAGTGCCCATTTATCATTGTAAAGTACAGATGGAGTGAGTGTCCACCATTTGTCATTGTAAAGTACAGATAGAGCGAGTGCCACCATTTGTCATTATAAAGTACAGATAGAATGAGTGCTAGCATTTGTCATTGTAAAGTACAGATAGAATGAGTGCCAGCATTTGTCATTGTAAAGTACAGATGGAGTGAGTGCTACCATATGTCATTGTAAAGTACAGATAGAATGAGTGCCACCATTTGTCATTGTACAGATAGAGCGAGTGCCACCATTTGTCATTATAAAGTACAGATAGAATGAGTGCTACCATTTGTCATTGTAAAGTACAGAGAGAGCAAGTACCACCATTTGTCATTGCAAAGTACAGATAGAATGAGTGCAGCATTTGTCATTGTAAAGTACAGATAGAGCGAGTGCCAGCATTTGTCACTGTAAAGTACAGATAGAATGAGTGCCACCATTTATCATTGTAAAGTACAGATGGAGTGAGTGTCACCATTTGTCATTGTAAAGTACAGATAGAGCGAGTGCCACCATTTGTCATTATAAAGTACAGATAGAATGAGTGCTAGCATTTGTCATTGTAAAGTACAGATAGAATGAGTGCCAGCATTTGTCATTGTAAAGTACAGATAGAGCGAGTGCCAGCATTTGTCATTGTAAAAGTACAGATGGAGTGAGTGCCAGCATTAGTCATTGTAAAGTACAGATGGAGTGAGTGTCACCATTTGTCATTGTAAAGTACAGATAGAGCGAGTGCCAGCATTTGTCATTATAAAGTACAGATAGAATGAGTGCCACCATTTTTCATTATAAAGTACAGATAGAGTGAGTGCCAGCATTTGTCATCATGAAGTACAGATAGAGTGAGTGCCACCATTTGTCATTGTAAAGTACAGATAGAGTGAGTGTCACCATTTGTCATCGTAAAGTACAGATGGAGTGAGTGCCAGCATTTGTCATTGTAAAGTACAGATGGAGTGAGTGCCACCATTTGTCATTGTAAAGTACAGATGGAGTGAGTGCCAGCATTTGTCATTGTAAAGTACAGATGGAGTGAGTGTCACCATTTGTCATTGTAAAGTACAGATAGAGTGAGTGCCACCATTTGTCATTGTAAAGTACAGATAGAGTGAGTGTCACCATTTGTCATCGTAAAGTACAGATAGAGTGAGTGCCAGCATTTGTCATCGTAAAGTACAGATAGAGTGAGTGCCAGCATTTGTCATCGTAAAGTACAGATAGAATGAGTGCCAGCATTTGTCATTGTAAAGTACAGATAGAATGAGTGCCACCATTTGTCATTGTAAAGTACAGATGGAGTGAGTGCCAGCATTTGTCATTGTAAAGTACAGATGGAGTGAGTGCCAGCATTTGTCATTACAAAGTACATATGCTAACTGTTCCATAGAGTGAATGTCACCATTTGTCACAATAAAGTACAGATGCTAACTGTTCGTTCCACAGAGTGAGTGTCACCATTTGCCACGATAAAGTACGATGCTAAATGTTCCATAGAGTGAGTGCCACCATTTGTCATGAGTAGTACAGCTGCTAACTTTGTATGAGCACTACCCATTGTCTTGGTATAGTACCTGTTCCATCTGTTTCCTTGTGTGAGTGCCATCATTTGTCACGCTGTGGTGCAGACTGTGCAGATGTCAACACTGCAGCGTTTGGTTGTTGAAAGAATCTGCTGAAAGTGTCCTATGATGTTTTTTTTTACAGACTGACGTCAGGATCCATAGCCTTGGTGCTGGGTATCTACATGGTCGGGAGGTAAGAGCCGGTGGTGTCTGTGGTTGTGCATGTGAACATGTATGTTTTGTCGGTGTGAGCGCACATGCACTGGTGCATGCACAAACTTATCTTTGTGTGAACGTTGAGATTTCTTCAGGACTTTGAGCAAACTGTGGTCAGGGAGCAGCTTGTGGTTAACCCCTTTTCAACTGGAACAGGTTTTTCCAGTCCACACACTGTGACCAGAGCGCTGATAGTTTTTCAAGTGCCTGAACGGGGCTTTTCTTCAGAGTGCAGACCAGTTTCATGTTTCATCACTACAGCAGAGGTCGGACATACCATTGCATTCATTGATCTAGAGTGATTCAGCACCAGAGTCGGGGATTCAAAACTCGATTGAGTCATCATGGTATACTTCCTCAGATAATTGCAGATATTTTATCAAACATCCACCAGAAAAAGTCCAAATGTTACAATCTGGCCTTTTTCAGTTTTTGAAAAACCTTTCATTCTCTGCCATTTTACAGTAAATGAATGCGGCTTCCGCACGAACTTCTGAGTGAGCAGCTGATCAAGATTTCCCTCAGTAATAGAGAATTTGAGGATGTTCATGTTCAAAGGGTTACCCAAATTAAGTTTATTTCTGCGTGAAAGTCATAATGAAAGGCTTTCATAACTTTGTTGCTAGTTCAGTTTCAGAATAAATCAGCCATTTCTGTGATCTTGATGCGGGTAAACCAACTGCTGTCACTGCATGAGAGAACTTTGATGTCTGCCGTTTATTATCACTAGTTGGTTTTTGTTGTAGAAACTGTCCAGTCAGACACGTTTTCATTCTGAATCCAGGCAACTACATCTATTAATGTTGCTGAATCATTGCTGGTTCCAGGTTGGAGATGACTAAAGTGTGTGACAAGTGCACAACTTGTGCATCTCATTTGAATAAGAGTACTTGTGGGGTGCACATGAACAAATTTCCTGAATACTGTCAGAGATATACACAGGCATGTTTCGCTAGGACTGTGTGGTAAGCTGTGTACAAGTATTTCCCTAAATGAAAATGGTTGAAACATTCTGCTTAATGACTTGTTCATCACTATACACTATTTGTTCACACTACTAGAGTTAAAGTCTGCTTAACTGTGAAGCTTCTGAGAACAGACAGATTGTGACAGTTGTGACAGTGTTTTTACGGCTGTTGCATTTTAAGCAGATGTCTGAATGGAATTCAAAAGGGTCCTCCTTGGGCATGTGGATTGTTTCATGTACATTTCGGCCTTGAATCCAACATTGCCAAATTGGAGATCTGGTTTGTCCTTTTGCTCAATGCATTCTGTTTTTAGTTTGTGTTGTGCGAGATGCACTGTTCTTGAGGCTGTAATTGCTTGGATAAGTCAAGAAGTAAACTGTCTTCTGAGATTTTACACTGACTGGGAAACAGACCCACGTTCTTGCAAATCAGTATGACCTTCTTCGGTCAGGACAAAGTTATCGATCGGTTAAATGCAGAAGTGTCAGATTTAAACAAAGTTTTATTCCCCTGTCCATTGATTTTATGAACCGAGGTGATGTTTAATTGCTTTTTTACTATGGATTATTGTTACATTTTGTTTTATATAGATACATATAATTTAAACTCAGAGCAAGCATACAGTTGCATTAGGTAACGAATAGTTGTGTTATTTTAGTTTAAAATCTCATCTTAGAATTTATTGTCAAATGCGTTGTAGGAATGTAATCTATATAGTATTATTTTTATATTATACAGTCACCTTGAAATCCAAATTCTTTTATATGAATGTATGTCATAGGTGAGAAAATGGGTAATGTGACAAAATTATTGTTTATTTGCTGTGAATGTGTGTGACCACAAATTAATTTCTCGAATTTTAGATAATAAGTTTTTACTTGACTTGACTTGACTTGAACTCTGTAACTGATCTGCTGATCTGTGCTTTTTGTGCAGCAAACTTTGATTCACTGTGGTAACTCACTCTGCAGACTTTTGAAATGATCTTTTCAAGAGACTGCTTACTTTCAAAGGGGTGACTAACACCTGAAGCACATTTTTAAAGGGTACTTTTGGATTTTTGATGCAGAAAATGCATGTCGATGTGGATCCAGTTGTCAGGATGGTCATTTTCACCATCCGGTGTGTTTTTCAGAGTGGTAGAACCAGACGGAAGGTTCCTTCCGTGGATTTATAATGTGCAGACTGATGGGCAGGAATGCCAGCTGCTGCCATGATTAACAGTGCTGCATGATGATGATGTGCAGGGCCTGCCGCCAGCCTGGCGCTGTGGATGTCTGGTCCAGGAGAATCCTAGGTCTGCAGGTTAGTCCGTGATCATGTACAGGGTATGTTGTCTGTGCTGTCTGTATCTTACTCCTCAGTCCGCAGGTAAATGATGGATATTCTGTACAGGGTTGTGTCTGTACAGTCATCAGAGTTTGTGTGGTCATTAAGAGTTTGGAAAAAGTTTTAAGAGATTTAGTTAACCCTTTTTTAAGATCTTAAAACTTGGCAAAAAAAAAAAAAAAGGAGTTTGTTGGTGAAAGTTTATGAATTTGATTTTGTGCCTTTAGAGAAATATGATATTTTGTTGGGTGGTTGTAGTTTCCAGCACAGATCCGAAGTCTTGCTCACCACTGAAGGTCTGCTTTTTTTCTGGTTTGACTCGCAAACAGTCATCAGGTGTTATGGATGTTAAGTGTGTAAATTCACCAACCACTGTGCTGAAGTAATTTGCATCACAGACGCCTGGCTGGGAGGTCATGAGTTCAGTATCCATCAGAGCCATTTATTTGTTAGATATTTTTTGCCCCGACTTCCTCCTTCTCAGAGTTGAGTTTGCTGTGGGCTCAGTTTTGAAGACCTGGACCACACAGCTGAGATTCATCTTCTTGATGGATGCGTCTCTGAGAGTGTTGCTCAAATTTCCTGACCAATACTGCATGTGTCTGAAGTTCTCAGATCTGATTGATGCCGAGACGTATTATCAAAGTAAGCATAGGATACAGCCCAGGCTTGCAGTCTTGGACCAGAATGGAAATCCATACCATTAATTCAATCATCCACATCCTTATTGATCATCTTAAAAAAAAGATGTCTCGGATTCTTGGGCACTTCATATCCTGCTGTCATGGTGACCTCAGTTTCCATGTCTTATTCATGTTTCTGTCTTTGGTTTGGATCTGACAGGCTCATTAGTATTGGCAAATTCATGGGAACTGTCGTTGGATGGATGTGGTGGCAAAAGGGCAGAAAGTGAAGCAAAATTTATAAAGACAGAGGTTAGTTTACCACCAAGGACGTAGGCAAAGTACAGGACAAGGCACAATGCATTTCAATCTCTTGGGTCTTCTTCAGGCAAAAAAACAAATAAAATTTAGGACAGTGAAAACAAAGAAAGAGAAACCACTTATCTTTTCATATTCGGCCCACGACCAAATATTGTTTGTTTTAGTTTCTGGCCTTGTTGGCATTCGGGGCAATGAGACGGTTGGTCAAGAATACACAAATGATGTGTTGAGCAGATTCTCTATCCCTCACACATTATGAAACCCAAAGCTTGGATTTATGCCAAAGACATTTGCCAAGAAGAACGGAACCTGCAGACAGGCAGCAAACTCTTTCAAATCCAATCAGACCTGAAAGAGATTTTACCATGTGCCACGAGCGTCCATAAAGAAGAAACAGTATTGTGCCACTTGCACATGGGCCACTTCTTTTGCACCCATTCTGATCTTTCAAAAGGTGAAGAAGCTCCATGATGCGTTCCATGATGAACCACTCACTTTGAAACATGTTCTTACAATAACAAAGTGTTGGGACTTATATCAGAGACACTTTACAGCAGATTTAATGCCCCATTGTGCCTGTGCACGCTTGTGTGTGAGAGAGAAGGAACACCCCACCTCCACCTCTCCACCAGTAGACTTTCCTTCAGTGCATGGTAACTGCCTGGAGAGGGGTATGAGCGGCTGGCTGGGTTTCATTTCAAAGGAAATTAAAGCAAAGACTTCATCGACTACGTCTTTCGGCCTCTCGTGAGGACATGCTGTTAAGAACTTGAAGGTGAATGCTGTACTCAGTGCATCTGTTTCTGTGAGTGTTGCAGGTGTACAGTAGGTTGGTTTGTGTGTGCAGCTGGTTCTGACTGCTGTGGCAACAGTCATTGTCAAAGAAAACCTCAGACAACATTGCGGACAAGTCTGGAGCTCCTGTACTGGCGCAGTTCTTCAGCTGGCTTATTTTATGTGAGGCTTTTTTTTTTTTATCGTCATTTTTCTCTTTTTTTTAGAGTATGGTATTAGTCAACTACCTTTTTTTTTTTGATAACAACGAAGCAGTCACTTCATAAATAGTGTTTTTAGAATGCCAAGGAATTTTAGAAGCTCATTTACTGTTCAAACAACAACAAAAAAATTGACAAACAAGTGTAACCAGTCAAAATCATGCAAAATTTTGCATTAACCCTTTTCAATCGGGAACCGTGCTGGCACATATTCTCCCATATCATTTGCGAAACTCAGTTACAAAACGGTTGCCTGAGTCAAGTTGTGTGCAAATCACAGGGTTTATAAATTACATCACTGGAACCACTTATAATTCAACAGCATTTTGACAGGAATGACCCTGCATTTTGAGCGAGAATTAATTTCCTTGGGCAATTTTTAGGACTGTGCAGTTTTATCAAAGTTTGTGCTTTGTGAATGACAACGAGTCTTGTATGTGGCAGGTGTCACCATGGTTACCACTGCTGACAGGTGTCAGTATACACCTGCGTCTGCTTAGTCTGTGCCTGGCTTCCTGGCCCCCTACCTCCTGATGAGCATTACGTATCCTTGCTCTCCACTGTGTTTTATGTATTTACAGACATGGATTAGCTCCCCTCACTCCCATTTTTCGTTTTAGGGGATCCAGATGGTGAAGCGTAAGTTCATGCCAAGTAGTATTAAGGCACTTGTTTTTATAGGAAAGTGTGAGGAAAATCGATTTATGCAGCCATTTTGTGAGAGCAGTGTTTTTTTTTTTTTTTTTTTTTTTTTGCTGTCCCAACCTCTGCGCCACCTCAGAGCAGTGTACTCACACTGCTCATTCCGACAGCCCGTCCACAGCCACAGCCCGGTCGGTCCCACCGCAGCCCCGGCACTGGCAATCCACAGGGAGCAGTCAGTGTCAAGTCGTCAAGGGGCAAACCACTGGAGGAGACACAGCACTGCTGCCGCTGAGTCACTTTGGTGGTGTTCAGAGGCGCCTGTTCTGATCTAACATACGCAGGACACCACCTATTAAGCCCCCTACTGACGACAATAATTGCTTAGTCGCGGAGCCGGCATGAGTGAGCTCTCCCTCCTGAGGGTGCCACCACGTCCGTCCAACGACAGTCCCCATGGACTTGCCGATACCGGTGACCCCGACGGAACCAAACCAAGGCCACAGACGTGGAGAGGACATCGAAATTGAGGTCACCATGAGAGCAGGGCATGAAGGGCCACAAAAACTTGAGACTTTTTTTTTTTTATGCTGATAAATGAGAATGAGGATGATTAAGATGATGCTACAGATTTCCATTTCCGTCTGAGACTACATGACAGGGCTGTACTCTACGCTTCCTTCATAATATATCCCGGCGTCAACCAGGCCGAGAGATACAGGCACCTGCAGTGTTGGTCAGGAAATTTGAGCAACACTCTCAGAAACATCCATTAAGTGGATGAAACTCGACTGTGTGGTCCCAGTCTTCCCAACTGAGTCCGCAGAAAACTCAACTCTGGGTAGGAGCCGGTCGGGGCAGAAAAACCCATGTGACTCTGATGGGATTTGAACCCACGACCTCCCAGCCGGGAGTCCACAACGCTAACCACTTCGCCACGGTGGCTGGTGAGAGTAGTTGTTTGTGAAGAGATGTCAGGAACAGACAGACCTTAAGAAAGTATGAAATGCGTACAGAGTTGATACTGGTTTGAGGGACATTACTGTTTAGAAAAAGTTAATTGAAGTACGTAACTGAGAAAGATTTCCTCTTCAACCAGTGTGTGTGTGTGTGTGTGTGTGTGTGTGTGAGTGAGGTTACATGATTCACCTTATACTGTAAACGTTCTGGTTTGGTATTAATCATGATGGACGTTTGCCTGTTGCTGATGTTTTAAAATCTTTATTCAGAATGGTGGTTTTTAAAGGAAGAGGGTCTCCATGGAAGGTAAATCTACTTTATGGAAAGGTAAACATGTGTCAGAAAGGCACATATTTGAACAAAGGGAGCCTTTGTCAGGAAATGAATGGAGTGAAAACATGTTTTACAAAACAATTATCTTTAAAAAGAAGTGCAGAGCTGACGGTCATGAGTTAGAACCGTCCATGGGTTTGATTTCTTCAGCATGAAATCCCTCTCTGTCCATCCAGGTAAATCAACACATGATTCTGTTCAGGGATTGTTAAAAGTGACCAAAGGTGAGGGAAGGACTCTGCCTTCCATCATACAGTGTTCTGTGCACAGTGAACCCCTGACAGTTCACTGCCCCTACAGCCAGTAGACTTGAACCTTTTTATTTCCAACCTTCATAGAAAGGTCAGTGTATTTAAGATAAAGATAAGTACATATAATAACATGAAGAAGAAGAGACTTATGAAGAGAGGGAATCTTTATTCAGAAGCAAAACTAGTAGACGAAGATTAAAATGTTTTAGGAAAATGAACTTTTGGAGAAATAGCATCCTTATTAGGAGGCAGTTTGGTACAGTCAAAGATGAAATGTTTCTTACAAATCATTTTCTAAAAGTGAGAATAAATTCTGTATTCAGAGGAAAATGTTGTACAGGCACAGAATAATATATCAGAGAAGCAGGTCCCTAAAGGAGAAGCTTATTTGGAGATACACTGGTATGGAGAGAGAAAAACTATCTGTAAAGAGAAGAATGTTTGTTAGGAGGTAAATTGTGTATGGGGAGAGACAAAAATCCTTTGTTTTAAAAGAACAACGACACGACAACAACAAACATGCAGGCTCTTACAGGATGAAGTCTTGATTTGGCAGCAAATCTGGTTTAGACTCGGACAATAGACTCAGAACTGTGGGATCCTGTATAAGGGTGAGCAGTTTTTGTAGGAAAGTCCATGGCAGCAGGCGAAGGAATTGCAACAGCAGTTCCTTTCCTATGTCAGTTTATGACAAGACTGGGTAATTTTCTCTTTCTCTCTCTCTTTATTAATTGGATTATGCCACAGATGAATGCAGAAGTCCATTCCTCCTATTCTGAAAAGAGTTAATAGAGCGGAATGAATAATGTAGCCCAGTATACTGATTATTCCAACAAGAAGAGATGGGTATGAAAAACAAAAATGAAGGTTGTACAGTGTAGAGTCCAGTTCAGCTTCTCTGTTTAAAATCCAGTTCATTTTCAACATGAACAAGACAGATGTTGTCTTAAATGGCTATGTGTCAGAGAAGAAATCTTTCCAACGGCCATTAGTTTCGTTCAGAGCGTCCAAAATGATATGTTGCCTGAGTGGTAGGGGGACCCCTTTGGCCTTCTTATCCTCTATACAGGACTGCACTGATGCTACAGTTGCAGACTATGTTTGACACATACACACACGTAATACCATATGAATACAGTGAGCACCTTTTGTTGTTCTATTGGTTTTTTTCACTGTTTTTTGTTTTTTTTAGATTTGATTATTGGTGATGATATTGTTGACTTGAGGTGTCATTTCCTGACCCTGTGTCAGCTATGAAGGGCTGTTTGTTCTGTGTCTGATGTGTCTACTGTACTGCTGGCTGCAGATGGAGACTCACCTGGTTACATGGATACCAGACAGGTGAGGGGGACAATCACCATTAGAAAGACCCGTTATGCATGTGTTCACATAGGCACTGACAGATACGCTACAATACATGTACATTAATGTTTCTTTTCATTTTTTGTATATGTTATGCAGAAGGGTTGTTTTAAAATGGTTGTGTAGAAACTGTATTTTTCCATGTGTCTCATGGGCCTGTTATCACTTTACCGTTCTGTTGACTTCCAAGCAGAATGAATGCCTCTGTCATCCTGCCCTTCCTGCCTGGTTTTCAGGTGGGGACAGGTGGATTTAACTGTTAATGTTATGTACTGTGGTGTGAAATTTTCATCTGTGAGTATGTGTCAACAGAGCAGTGTGGTGCTGAGTTTCCAGCCCAGTGCGATGTCTCTGGACAAAAAAGAGATGGCGCCATCCAGCAGGCACCTGCACATTGCTGATCTACGCAGAGCATTCTTCTTTGTATCCTTGCTGCTCTCATTTTACATAGAACATACTGAGGAGAGGTCATGGTGGGGTTCATTCGGAATAAATCATTTCACCATCTGCAAGTCTGTGGTAGTGATCTCCCTTTGCCAAGTGTGGTAGTCAAGTGGTTAGACCATCCCCCCCCCCCCCCCCCTGAATCTGAGGGGACAGATTCGAGCCCTTTCAAGGTCTGGTGGATGAAGTGTGCTGGTGTGTGAAAGTTATGTGTATATGCACTTTTTCACAAAAAACAAATAGACATGTCTGTCTTGTGTTGATACCAACATGACCACTTAAAAGTATGAAGAGACAGCAGTTCATGTGAAGCGTGTTCGTTCCATTGGCTGGTTTTTGTAAGCTTTCTTTGGCTAATCAGCTTCAACTAATATCTAGTGTGCTATTATTTTGTGTCATGCAAGAAACATGATGAAGATTTTTACAGTGTATAAACAATGTTAAAATGTAAGACTGATGGAAGATGAATTGGTAAAGAACTATAGTGAAACTGGAAGATTGATGAAGATGAATTGATAAATAACTATAGTGAAACTGAAACTCTGCTGGCCGTTTGCTGGATTACAGTAAAACTGAAACTGAGAAATACAGACTTTGGTAGAAGTTACTTCTCTTTACTTGGTTGCATTTGACAAACTGAAGAGGAAATGCTTTACAATCTTTGTGCATGTAATGCAAAGATGTGACCATGTTCGTGTTGTTCTTGACCCTGACCAGATTTTCCTGATCCTGACAGCTTTCTTTGGGACCGGCAACATTGCCAGTATCAACAGGTGAGAGAGCCTGCATGAAAGGTACTGTAATATCTGTGTCATTCACACTGTGAACAACATTGCCAGCCTGGATGTAGTGTACTGTAGTATCTGTGTCATTCACACTGTGAACAACATTGCCAGCCTGGATGTAGGGTACTGTAATATCTGTGTCATTCACACTGTGAACGAACATTGCCAGCCTGGATGTAGGGTACTGTAATATCTGTGTCATTCACACTGTGAACAATCATTGCCAGCCTGGATGTAGGGTACTGTAATATCTGTGTCATTCACACTGTGAACAATCATTGCCAGCCTGGATGTAGGGTACTGTAATATCTGTGTCATTCACACTGTGAACAATCATTGCCAGCCTGGATGTAGGGTACTGTAATATCTGTGTCATTCACACTGTGAACGAACATTCCAGCCTGGATGTAGGGTACTGTAATATCTGTGTCATTCACACTGTGAACGAACATTCCAGCCTGGATGTAGGGTACTGTAGTATCTGTGTCATTCACACTGTGAACAATCATTGCCAGGATCAGCAGGTGAGAGAACCTGGATGAAAGGTGCTTTGAATGGTCACAGGGTTGTACTGGGCACATTTGTTTGTCATCTTACAGTGGAAAATTGTCCTGTTACGGTCTCAGTTCTGTGCTGGACTGTTGAACATGACTTGCGTCATTGTTCTTGCATTTTGTAAAGTCTTACATTACTTGTATATCCAGTCTTATGAATTTTTTATCTTTGAAAAAGTTTCAAAAAAAGAAAAAGAAACGAAAAGGTACAGGTACCACATTTATATAGATGTTTGAATGATTGCACACAATTATACACTGTCGTGCTTGTGCATGCATGCGCAGGCACGTGCTTGTGCATAAACACATGCGTGTGCGCATACACACACACACACACACACACACACACACACACTCACACTCGCACATGAAGGCAATGTGATGGTGATGTTGCAGTTTTGACCCAGCCCTCCGTGTACTGTTTCCTGACAGTCTTCAACCCCTTTGTGATGGGGGCCCTCATGATGCTGAAGGTGAGAGAGCACTATCTGTAAAGTCCATGGGAAAAAAGTGTCCATAGGTTGGGGCTCAACACTTGGCTTAAACAGAACTTTATTCAAAGTAATAGCATAAGATTATTTCCACCAAAAGAACAATAAACATCTTAAAGCTTATATCGCGCTCAGGGCTCAACACGGTCTTTTCGTCTGTACCATGTGACCAAGCTTCATGTGTTAACAGTGACGGGTTGGCAGGGGAGTGTTGTATCTTGTTGAATCTCTTGTAGCATGACTCACCAGATGACAGATTTTTTTTTTTTTCAGTCTTTCCAGCTGTTTGAAAGAAAGGATGGAGGAAGGGAAAAAAAAAAAAGGGGGGGGGGGGGGGGGGGGGGAGAGAGAGTGAGATGGTGTATACTGGTGTATACTGAACTGTTTTCTTTTTTCTTGTCCTTTTTGTTCCTTTTTTTTTTCTTTTTCTTTCTTTTTTTTTTTTTCTTTTCTTTTTTTTTTTTTTTGTTGTCTTTTTCCTCTCTTTAAGGAACCAGTCTTTAAAACAAAAATCCAGAAAGACGAAAAGTATAGAATTGTATAAGGTAAACTAACTTACCTAAACATGGTTATTTCTGAATCCTGAAGGCATTATGATGGAAAATAGCATGAACTGATTTCAGAGCCAGGTGTGTTGTCGGTTATACCAGTGAAAGGAAGCAACAGTCCCTCAGGTCTGGGACACAGCAGTTGTACTACCATTTGTATTAATGAAAGGAAGCAGGTTTGGGGAGGTAACTGAATTTGGAAACGGCGAGTTAAAACTCTTCCCCTTCTGTTTTTCTTTTTCTTTTCTTCTTTTTTTTTTAACTAGCAGTTGGTGTCTGTTAACGTTTGTAATATCAATCTGTCCACCCACCAGTTTCTCACATCTGTCAATCTACTACTAGAATCTGTCTATTAAGATGTCTCTACAGTTTGTTTCCATTTTGGATATTTGGGAAGAGTTGACCATTAAGATACAGCATTTGGAGCTGTCTGCTTCAGTGCCTGAATGTGCCATTTGCTGACTACTGTAAAATTTGTGTGTTCGAGTGTTTGTGTATATTTTTGATTTCGCCTGATGTTAAATGAAGTGGCAAAAACCATCAATGATAAAGAACTTTCCATTGAAAATGATTGTGGATGATGTAGTTGCCCAAGCGCAGCTGATTCAACGGCAACGACTAACAGTGTAAACTCTGTGGGCTTGTTTTAAACTGATTTCAAATGTTAGTGGGGGTGACTTAAATGACCAAGACACATCGAGCTTGACCATGTATGTATGCAGTGGTGGACAGATGGAATGGGGCAGACTAGTCGTTAAAAGGTTAATGTGACCCGTTTGTCATGGATTCGTTGGGCCGGGATGGCTGAAAATGCTGCAGGGTAGAACTGACAACTGGTGGAGACCGTGGCTCCAGATCACAGATCATTATCTTTCTCTTGGCTGCTCGTTTTGGGAGTGTCTGGAATTTTGACATTGTCTTGCAGAGCATTCTAATTTATCTGGTAACTTCGTCTGCACAGAGTCTTGTTTCATTTAGATTAAAGAAAATAAAAAGAAAACATGTGACCCATGTACAACAGAACACAAGTCGTGTCATAACATGATGACCTGGTGGTTGGTGGCTTTGCAGGTGGTGTTGCCTTTCGTGGTGGTGACCTGTGTGCTGTCAGGGATCCAGGTGGTGACACGACTCCCCCTTCGAGCCCTCATGCTTATCGTGCTGCTCATGTCCGACTTCATGGGGCTGGTTAGTTCAGCATGCCTATGGAACGTCTGTCTCTGTGATATTCAGCGTTTTGCCCTATACAGAACACAGGACTCTTCGTCTCTTTCATACATTATCATTTGCACTACTCATAGTAACGCATAACTGCTCACCCGATGCTTAAATGCAGGGTCCATACAGGTTTATGGAAGTTTCAGAACTTATGGAAAGTCTCAGTTTCATCAAGGAGGAGTCACGGCTTGCAGACCAGTCTGTATACGTTACGCCATGTCTTTTAAGTTTTGAGACCACACTGCACATGATTTATGGCTGATGGATGAATGAATTAAAGACAGATGACAGAATTTAAGGAGGGGATCTTGTGTCTGTGACTTAGCAAATGTCTGGCCTATGCATTAGTTATGGAAAAATGGAAAAGACATTCTAGGGGTGGAAAAGTCAAAGAAAAGTCCACTTTGTTTTGTGGGATTTTGAAAAGTCTTGGAATTTCACGGAATCTGTCACTGTCAAAATCTGAAAAGCAGTTTCATGAGAAAGAAGGTGAAACATGGAAAAAAAAAAAAAACGTACGAAAAATTATAGTTAAGCATGGCATGAACAGTGTGCATGTGTGTGTGTGTGTGTGTGTGTGCGTGTGTGCGTGCATGTGTGTGTGTGAAAGTACTGTATTTTTGTGGTTATATGTGTAGAGTTGTACACAGCTGTTGACATAATATGATCTTCGAAAATGCTGGTCAGGGTCAATTTAGGTACGGAAAAGGAACATACATTTTTTTTTCTCTAGACTTGTGGGAACCCTGGAACTATCTCTCCAGGATGTCTAAGTTGTGGTCAGTAAAACTCTTGTTAATCCAGGCTAGAAGGGGGCATCAGGGGAGGCATATCTGATCCTCCCCCTCTTCCTTCCACCTCCAATTCCCCTGGTCTTCATTTTTGTTTGTTTATTCATCCCATGTTGCAATGTGTTTCAGAATTTTTTCTTCCTGGTGCGTGATGAGGGCAGCTGGCTGGAGATCGGGACATCCATCAGTCACTACATCATCGTCATGTCCATGATCACCTTCCTGATGGTCCTCATGGGTCTGTCCCAGCTCCTCACTGCCACCAGGCTCCTCACCCCCCCCCCCCACGCCACTAGGGCACCAGGAGAGGCGGCGCTCAGCTTGGCACCAGGAGTTGGGTCACCTGTGCATTAGGACATAGCGTTCCAGCCTTACTCCACGTTCGGTCAGTGTGCGCCGAATCGTTTTTCTGTCCCACTGCTCACTACGCAGTCCTTGAAGCATTGACACCCGGCTGGAAATTGCTCAAAACTAGCATTAGTTAGTCATCTGAATGGCATAGCTGCCCTTTGAAATCGTGTGTTCCTTCCCACCCCTCACTCACTGTGTGTGATGATTACATGTGTGATACGAAGGAAGTCTTGCCATGTGTGCAATGTCTTTTCTTTGTTTTAACTGTCAAGTTGTCCATAGCACACATGCACATGATACTCCCCCCCCCCCCCCCCCCCCCCAAATCTTGATTTACAGATCATTGCAGCAGAAAAAAAAAAAAAAAAAAAGCATATTAGGCCATATTAGGTTGTTTACTACAGAAATAGAGGTTCATTTTCTATGCAAGTGAGGAAAATTACTTCAGTATGAAAAATACTCAGAAATACATATTTATTTCCATTTACCAAGATGGCGTTGCAAACACACATACATACACACACCATGAAAGTGGTACAGCTGAACTTGGCATCCCATTTTCTGTAAGCACACAAACTTTGGTGGTGAATAGACTAACCATGGCTTGCTAGACAGTTATGTCTATAAGCTCTTGTGTCTTTTGTTGTTTTTTGATGGCGGACTCAGGCCTGTAGAAGGGTAATGGCAAAATAGTGCATTACAACAGCATTATCTTACTTGCAACAGAGATCAAAAGAGCATTCACATATGAGAAAGAAAACAAATTCTGACTGATATACAGTTGTAAAAAAATTCTCTGATTGGTTGACAGAGTAAGCGTCATTTTTCACTGTCCTCCTACTAGAGCGAGATAACTGTTCTTGGTCTCATGATGATAAGGCAAAGGGCGTGCGTAATAAGTATAACAAAAGATACGGTTTGCTTACTTTCACTGATGTGTTCTTACTGTACCCATGGCCTAAATGGTAGAGATGTCTATAGTACAGCTTAGTCGCGGTGTGTGTCTCGGAGATGTGTACTTAAAGTGACCCGGTTCAAAGGAAGACTGCCCATGCCTTGACTGGTCTGCTGTCGCATGCACGTTCTTGCCCAGACTTTTTTTTTTCACATTTTTCCCCCCCATTATTTCACTGTTACATGACACATAACATGTATTTGACATCTTAATTTTGTATCTCCCCGCTATGTCTGATATTTATGGGTGCTACTTTTCATGATGGAGCCGGGTAAGTCATGATACATTTTCTTTTCGTTCATTTCAGTTCACAATTTAGTTTCATCTGAGGTTTCTCTCCCCTACCTCTTCCCCCACCCCCCCTTCCCCACCCGCCTTCCCCTCTCCCTCCACACTGGCCTTTCAGGATTCTTTTTTTTTTTTATTTATTTATTTTCAATTCCACTCATGGATCATCCTGCTGAATTCAGATCACATGATCACAAAAAAGAATGCATGGATCTCAGCAGTGAGAAAGTGTATACTGTTTATCTAGGTACTCAAGATTGAACCCTGTGTAATCAAGAACAAATGTGTTTTCCCCCATCACTTCGATTAAGTTTTCTTTGTGACTTCTTTCTTTTATGTTAAGAGGCAATGGTATATAACCGGTGACTGTGTGTGCATAAAGTCATATTTCCAAGTTAGTAACAAACTCAAGTTAAATGCATGGAACACAAAAATATTCTGGCCATGTTTTTTGTGCTTGTGGTAATCCTATTTCAGTGCATCATTTGTTGATAAAATGTTCTGTCTTAACTCCAGTTTATAAAGAAAATTCTATTGATATCAACGTTCAAGACATCAGTCAAATATTGTCCAGCCCTTCATTCATAAACATTGCTACTATTATCGCACAATCGAAAATTATAAAGTTGCCTTGATGCATGTTCATTTTTACCACTAATTCAAAAAGTTATTGTTGTTATTTTTTATCCTTGAGGTTAAGCTTTGTTAGTTAGAGATGACGTTTTAAATTATTTTTCGTCTAATATCATCAGTGGTGAACAGACGTTAAAAAAAACCACTGAACTGAACTGAACTGTGCATAAAGTGAGTAAATTGAGTTGGGTTTTTTTTTTTTTGTTCATTTCCTCATTTATTTAATACAAGAGGTTGCAGAATTACAGGAAGCTTGCCATACAGTTCTGACAACATTCATGTACATGATAAAATCCTTCTTTACAACAAAAAAATGTTTGAAGTGTTGTTGAATAAAAAGCTAAAACAGTGTCCTTAGCAGCATGATTTTAGAGGAACTGGATGACAGACTCTCAGATAGCCACAGGAGACGGGACACTTGCTACGCATATGTGTACCTCTAGGTAGCTTTCATATAGGTGTACCTTTAGGTAGCTTTCATGTAGGTGTACCTACCTATAGGTAGATTTCATGTAGGTGTACCTATAGCATGTAGGTGTAACTTTAGGTAGCTTTCATGTAGGTGTACCTATACGTAGATTTCATGTAGGTGTACCTATAGGTAGATTTCAGGTAGGTGTACCTATAGGTAGATTTCATGTAGGTGTACCTATAGGTAGATTTCAGGTAGGTGTACCTCTGGGTAGCTTTCATGTAGGTGTACCTATAGGTAGCTTTCATGTAGGTGCACCTGTAGTTAGCTTTCATGTAGGTGTACCTATAGGTAGCTTTCAGGTAGGTGTACCTATAGGTAGCTTTCATGTAGGTGTACCTCTGGGTAGCTTTCATGTAGGTGTACCTATAGGTAGCTTTCAGATAGGTGTACCTATAGTTAGCTTTCATGTATGTATACCTGTAATTAGCTTTCATATAGGTGTACCTCTAGGTAGCTTTCATGTAGGTGTACCTCAAGGTAGCTTTCATATAGGTGTACCTCCAGGTAACTTTCATGTAAATGTACGTCTAGGTAGTTCTCATAAAGGTGTACCTATAGGCAGGTTTCATATAGGTGTACCTCTAGGTAGGTTTCATATAGGTGTACCTCTAGGTAGGTTTCATATAGGTGTACCTGTAGGTAGGTTTCATGTAGGTGAACCTGTAGGTAGGTTTCGTATACTGGAAGGTGTACATAAAGGTAGCTTTCATATAGGTGTACCTATAGGTAGGTTTCATACAGGTGTACCTAGAGGTAGATTTCATATAGGTGTACATATAGGTAGCTTTCACATAGGTCTGTATAGTTAGATATACATGACAGCAGTGCCACTGGAATAAAAAGGGAAGAGAACCCTCGAGTTTTGGGCTTTTTTAATGGGAGAGGCAGAAGGAAAAGACAGGGTGTCTGTGGTGATGTGTACCTGGGCTGGGATTAAGGTCAAACCTATAGATGTCAAACCTGACAGTTTCTCTGGAAATGGTGAATAATACGCTTTAGAGTAATTAATATCACTAAGGCTTTTAGTTCATCTTTTGCCCCTGTGTGGATGACAAGAGTCTCTTACAGTATAAACAGGTCCCCTGTCTTCTGTTGGCTCTGTGCTAGTCTTTCTCTGTTCTGTCACTCTCTTTGCCTTTTTGTATTTCTGTCTGTCTTTACTGTCGTCTTCTGTTTGTCCGTCTTTACTGTCGTCAACTGTTTGTCTTTATACTGTCATCTCCTGTTTTTCTGCCTTTGTGCACCATTTTCCTGTCTTTGTTCTGGAAACTCTAAAACTTATAAAGTTATATTTTGTCTTACAGCAGTTTATGACATGCCAGCGTTTTTGTTTGTTATCTGGCAATTGTATAGTAAGAATTGTTCACACTGGCCAGCGTGGACACTAGCTGTCCTTTCCGCAACATCTGCCCATAAGGCTTTTTATTACATGGGTGTGTGTGTGTGTTTTCCATTTATGTGTTTTCTTAAAAGGTGATATATGGCACTGTCAACACATTCCAATTCTGCTGTGCTTCAGGTACCATGTTATAACCACATTTTTTTCTTCTTTTTTTTTTTTTCCACAGGAAATGTTTCTTTTCTGATAATCTCTCGCTTGTTTTATGATGCGACTTTTCTTGTTTAAATGTGACAGCCCTGAAAAAGGCTGTGTGTTGCTTCTGGGCTCTCTAATGATTTAACTCCTTACTTTTGGTAAAACCCTGCCTTGGTCTCGCTACAGTCCGTTCAAAACATAGCGTACCAGGTCATCTTTGTGTTTTGCA
The DNA here is from genome assembly GCA_016801955.1 of Conus betulinus. Taxonomy (NCBI): domain Eukaryota; kingdom Metazoa; phylum Mollusca; class Gastropoda; order Neogastropoda; family Conidae; genus Conus; species Conus betulinus. Next base: position 130,670 of record JADBJO010004393.1, on the reverse strand, counting down.
TGAATGTCAGTAAATGGTCATAACTGGAAAGTCAACCAATGATATGATCCTAGTTGCAAGACTGTGATTAGTTGCTGCCTAGATGCATTTTAAAACACTTGTGCCATTTGTTTTGGTATTGGTGCATCAGGGAATCTCTCAATGTCATGTTGTATATTCATATTGTCTTTCCTGTCCATTGTGTGTGATTGTGGTTTGATTGTCACTGCTTGTGGTTCCAGGGATGAAGGGCAGAGGGAGTGATGAGTTTTTTTTTTGTTCAGTGTGGAGTTGTGATGTTACACTAGGTAATATATCAACAGCTGCAAGAGCCATGTGAATAAAGAAGAGGTGAACGGTGGTTTGTGACGTGACCGACAGGTGTGCTGATCGAGACTGCTGCCCCATTTACCACATTTTTCAGGAGGGGGTCCACCCAAATCCCACAAAGATATTAATTCTGAAAAGCTTCAAACCTCAATCCCACTTGAATAACAGTTCTGTGAGGTTCAAGTCTAACTTTCACTGGTTCAAATTCAAATCCCACAAAGGAATGGATAATGGTTCTGATGGAGCTCTAATCAAAATTTTACTGGTAAATTTGAAATGGAATTCTCAGATAGATAACGGTTCTGACCAGGTTCAAACCAAATCCATTAAGGATAAGGTTCTGACGAGTTTGAAACTCAAATCCTAATAGGTTAATAGTTCTGACTGCGTTCAAACCCAATTCCTCAAAAGATACTGTTCTTATAGAGTCAAACCCCAATCGCTCATGATAATGCTCTGATGAAGTTAGCGCCTGGTTCTGAGGGAGTTTGCACAAAAACTGGAAGAAAAAAATAGTGGTTCTGATGGTGATCAAATTAAAATCCTGAGGATAATGGTGATGATGAGAATCCAGAATCCCACTTGGATAATGATTCTGATGATCATCCAACTAAAATCCCTCTTGGATAAGCCGAGCTCATCCTCAGGAATTCTGAGCAGGGTGAAGTCAGTTCCATGACGGCACAACATAGGTCCATGATGGCACAGCTTAGGATTATAAAATTTCAAACTTTCTGACAAAATGACCAGGGTTATACGCTGAAAGTCTGTGTTTTTCTTTTAAGTAGACATTTTATATTGAGCAAGAGTCAACCATTGCCAGTCGAACTTTCACACCAAACAGCATGTTTTGTAAACAAATTGTTACCTTTATTCAATGCATCATCACTTGCCATACCTTTCACAAAGAACTAGAGAAGAAATGTGAACACAACTTGCACCTGATCCTCCACACTGACAACTTGCATTCACACGCGACAGAACCTCAGAATGAGATCTATGACGCCCCTGTCGCACACACCAACTGATCCTCACGAACAACAGTTCACTATCAATACACACCAGAAATCCAAATGGTTTTCAACATCAAAAATAATTCACCAGATCACCCGGCTGTACACAACACTAATTTCATTACTGTTGCAAACGAATGGCATGAACCGGAGTTTATATTATTAAAGTTTCATATCATCATAAAAACAAACGCCCTCCTCACACCATTTAAATTAAACAACACTTCTTCAAAGCGTCTATTGTCTTGATGTTTCATACGGTAAATTTTACCAGATTCCTCATATGACACTTTCAGACAACATTCTCACACACATTTAAAGACATCAAAAGCAAATGGACATGTACACATCATCCCCACTCAACTCCTAAACAAAGAGAATTTGCAATAAAATCACTCGCTCATTCCACTGTCACATCAAACTGTTGCAGTAGTACCAGGCATTTAAAAAAAAAGTTTTCTCCAATACACTGATTCAACAGATTAAAAGAGGCACAGTATGTGCACTTGCCAAAGAAAAACCATCCTCACACAGCAATATTAAGGGATAAGACAATACATTGTACAAGAATCTACCATCATACAACAATACATTTATAATCAAGCATACAGATAAGATTGCCATGTACACTGGCGGTATTTTCTACTCTCTTCTCAAAATGATGGTACAAAATAATTAACAGCGCGATACTAATATATTTGTTTTGGTACGTATATAAGAGAACTGCTTTGGCATTAGACCCAATCATTGGATATTACTATGGTTCCCGGCAGTTCACAGGTTAAATGCAGACCTGTTCACCTAAAGTTGCCACTGGTGTACTTTAAAAAAAAAAGTGTATTTTCTACATGTTTCCAAATCTGTAAAACCCAAAGGTAGAGGGCGGGGTCGCAAAGGGTAGAGGCCGAGGGATGTCAAATCCTGTAACAGCTACAGTCAGGTTCTTCCATCACAAATTACTTTCATACTTGGGCAAAACAAATCATGCCGCCTAGCCCAAGTTCTTATACATTTCAAGGCCTGATGTCGCTGCCACAGTTCCTATGTATTCACTTTTTGACACAGCCATGCATGATTTTTTGCGCGCAAAATTTAGCATGAATTGTCGCTCTTTGGTCAGAGTATATTACGACACCACCATGGCTAACCTTTGTACTTTCAGTGTTTTTGCTAAACATGTACAACACATGGCAAAATCGTAGGGGTGAACAAACCTGTATGCATTACTGATTCTCCTCAATTTGAATTATGTACCATGGCTTTATTTATTTCTTTATGCATACATCTCTTTCTGTACATATGTATTACTCGTTCCATGGCAGCAATAAAGATCACAAAAAGAGACTTGGTAGTGTCCCTCACGCAATGCACGCAAAACAAGCAAGCAACAAACTGCTTCCTAAACCCTGTGTCATTCTGTCCAGGGTTTTCCTTTCTTTTAATCTTTCACAACATAAGCACATACCTCTATCACTCATCTTACTCTGAGAAGTAACTTCTATTGTTTGTTCATGATCCCTTGACCGTATCTTTTTTTTCTCTATAGCTAGTAATTTTTCTCGACACAGATCATGTAGTTTCTCTAAAAGCATACACACTGACTGTAAGATGTAACTGGAGCAATTGTGACGGTCAATTTCAAATCAATCAGAAGTCAACTATGACATACAATCATTCCCCCCAAAAGGAAAAGATAATAGTACGAAAGTGTGTATGTGTGTGTGTGGGGGTATATTTTGAATCTCGTGCCTCTATTTTGCAAGACAATTCAATGGAAATCGTCAGCTTGTGTGGGAAAAAGTCTCTGAGGACATCTGACAACTTGGTATACAGTGTTCTCTGAACGGTTTCACAAAGAGTATCTTTTTTGTCAAACTGTTGCTCTGGCATTATTTGATTCAAAAATGGTTTGCAAAATTGAAAAGGGAATTGAATAACAGATGGAATAAAAGAATAAGAATAAGGCTAATATTTCCTGTTACAGACCCTTGGCAACATAAAGGCAAAGGCAAGAAGCAAACAAAGGAAAAAAACAGCTTGGTTCAATGTGAACAAAAATCAAATATTTTTCAAGAGAAAAACCTAAGAATCTCTACTTCAAGGAGGGGGGGGGCGGAGGAGGAAGCAGGGGGTGTCACAATTGCAGTCAATCGCCCTATAACCAAGCCAGAATGATTCTTACTAATCTGTACAGCTTGGCCCATACTTCCCAGGGATCCACCACACTGTCCTATACTTTGCATAGCTCTTACCGCGTCCCCCACTTTGTCAAGAAATGTTGCAAAGCTCATCCCCAATTATGCCAAGGGATCTTGCACTGATGTTACAGCAAACGGTAAGTTAATGGCTGTTGAAGAAGTGTGTGGAAGAACCTTTTCTTGTCTGCTTTTGTCTCCGTGTCAATTCCTCTATCACCTTTTTTTTTTTTTTTTTTTTTTTTTTTTTTGCACCTTCTAATGTCACACAGCAGCACCATGGCAGAATGGAACCATTTCCTCACTTTAACACCTAACTTGAGCAAAGGTACAACAATCACGCCGCCTTGTTCTCATCACATCATAATGCATGCCACTCGGCTTCCACAACTTAGGTCATTGTGAACAACATCAAATCGGAGGAAATGATTCCAAATAATTCTCCTGTCATTTCTTCTCAAATGAATAACAGCAATACTCCTCACAAAAGCCCCTTTGCATTTCTTTGTCATCCATGGCTTGCTTTTATCATCTTATTGGGAATGTAATTTAAACTAAACACTAAGTCGCCCCCAAAACTCTGGATGTTGCAGATATATGGGTTCTTCTTTTGTGAGAAAAAAAAAAAAAAAAGACTAGGGAATTTTGTGACTAACAGCGGGCTGCCAAATCTGCCAAAATCTAAACTCTAATTTGTTGCAGCTTGCGTAGCCCATCAAAACCGTTCAGAAAAACTAAATGAACATCATCTTACAATCTGATTGGGCACAAAACTATAGTAATCACATGACAAGGGGGTGGGGGAGATGGGGGGGGGGGAGGGAAACGTATATGCATACCTGAACGCATTTCAGAACAAATCTCCTCGAAAGGTCATAAAACTGTCGCACAAATGAAATGATGGTTTCGCTGTTGTGCAGTAGAAAAGGTTGGATCCATCTGCACAACAGCCAGCGCCACAACACCAAGGACAAGGACAATCACCACATCAATAAATGTAGCATTCCCTCCTCCACAAAAGGAAAAAAAAAAAAAAAAGTCTTTCCATTTGCAGCATCTCTCATGTACAGTCTCGTTTTTCACTTGTGGAGACGAGGAAAGCAATCAGGATGGGAACAAACGAGACACGCACTTCTTCATAATGCTGCTACCACCAGTTCTCCCTCTCAAAACTGGACACATGCCTGCACACTGGGCAAAAAACAGAAAAACTGAAAGCAAACCCCAGTCCCCAAATATAAACAATAGCACAGGAAACACTTGAAAGTTCCTTTCAGGCATAAGCAATGTTAATTAACAGCAACAAAGCAAAGAGGTAGATGAAAAAGGTTTTTCTAACATAAAAAAAAAAAGACGTAACAAAATGGGGAGTTCTGTGTCCTACTCCCTGTTGGGCCACCGCAATGTCAAACTGGTGCAAATCACGAGCCATGTGAATTTGCTCCATTTGGCACAATGTAATGGTTAAAAAACGCACTACAACTCTTAACATGCCCATCAGCTGATCATTGCCCTTCCCTTCCCTTCATTAATGAGCTGTATCCGCTTCCTTCCATTCCATGGCCCACTTTAAACACACACCATGTGAGCCACTGCGATGCTTACAGGAATATATGGTTTTAAGTGTTCTGTTGAAAGGGGAAACAAGAACATCCCAGTTAGGTGTCAAACGCTGTGCCCTGTCAAAACTGGTGCATAATTCTGAAGTTGGGGGGCGGGAGTGGGACCTCTATGGCTCGCATATGGAGCTAGCCTAAGGGAACGAAAGGCTGCGACAGCCGATACAAAAGAATCTTGAGACATGAAGCCCTGGTCATTTGCAAGTCCTGGAGAGAGGTTTTTACTACTGAAAGTAGTTTTATGATAGACTTACCTGTCCAAACAAACGCCTTGTCTCCACTTGACATGGAACAATGCCATACATCCAAGATTCTCATAAAAAGGTAAAATGGAGAGTGGGAAGCTAACTCTACTCACTACCAATGTGTCCACACGCACAGTCTCCTTCAGCTAGTTCACAACTTGGCACCCTGATCAATTTTAATCAGTTCTTGCCCCTTTTCTGCCACGTTAGGAGGGGGGAAGGTGTAGAAGTGTTTGAACAGATAAGTATATCATGAAAACTACTCTTAGTAGTAGCATTTCATTTCTTCATACTTAACCTGTCCAAACAAATGCCTGAATACCGAAAAGGATGATGGAAATTCTCACCTGATAAACCTTTCCAACCCTCACACTTGCACAAGTACGAGGCTGAACACAACTCCAACCCAGTGCTTTTCACTACACAGCCAAACTGGCCCTAAGTCTCAGCTGCAACCTGGAGGTAACAAATAGTCTCCTCTCTCCCTCATGGCTCCGAAATCCAAGAGCCATGATGATAAAGAAAAACTGAAGTATGCCCCTGGATCAGGAAAAGATGATACCCAGCTCAATCAGACCTTACTTCCCAACATGCAAGCAAACGTGGTCAACCCAGGCAAAGGTGGCATGTAACCGAGTACACAGCTAAAGCAAACTGTAGGCATATTAAAGGTCATAACGTCAAAGGTGTACCGCAAATGCCAAACAAGTCAAGTAAACAAAGGGTTGCACTAATGAACACTCAGAACACAGCAGCATTAACTCATCTGGGACAGACAGTTCTGTCCCTTGTTTTTCCCTTGTGGACGGGCCATTTGTTATGGTTAGTAAAATAAATCACCAAAAATACAAAACAAGAGATAACTCAAGGGAATTTTCTGAAAGTGTTATTCATAAACTGTGTTAGTAGAATACAAAAGAACAAACTTCCCACTTTCATATGATTTCTAGTGCTTGAGGGTGAAAAAATGTCAAGTTTTTGTTCAGCTTCATCACAACACTCTTGCACAGTCAGTGGGTCCATAGCTTCACATTCAGCAGAAAAAGCCAGTAAATACACTAAAGGAGTTGAAAAATAGTAGATACACTCCAGGAAATAAAATAAGAAATATGAATCACATGCCTACTATGCACTAGCTAACTTGGAATAATACAAAAATGGGGGCGCGGAAGTTAACTGACACACGAAGGCCAGAAGTACCAAAAAAGGAGGCACTGTCGGAAAAATCTTGAATCTTCGCACCAGTCGCGTAAAGGAAAGCCAATGAACTCTTGTCACTCAAATCCCCAGTCTTTCATGGAACGCAGCAAACGCCCCGCTCACGTGGCAAAGTGGCCCACCCTTACCTTCATCATCACTGAGCTCCACAGACGAGTCAGTGTCAATTTCCTTTACTCCTCGAAATTCTTCACTGCAATCACTTTCATCAGCTTCGTCATCATCCTTCTTTAATGTCTGAACCTTCCGTATGTAGCATTTTAGTACCTTCAGGAATGCTAAAACGTTGCGAACGGGCTCGACTTTGTTCCGACAATTTCGCAGCAGAACTTGATTGAGACGCCATGTTTCTATGCAGATTAGTTAAGTCATGTGGGTTGGTCTGGTCAATCAGCCACTGAGGCAAAGTGGGTGATGGTGTGCCGCGAACCACTGTGCAGGTGAACAAAGGAATGCTGACAATACTATTTATAGCTTGTTGTAGTGTACTGATCACGCTGCCACCGCATGAAACAATGGTGAAGGCCGAAACCTTCATAGCGTTCGTTCGTACTGAAGCGTTATGTCATCGGAAAACGCGCTATAGCGTCTGTTTTGTGACAAGAGAGTTAAAATAATATATATACAATAGCATCCTGCAAGGCGCATGAAGCCCAGGGACACTAATATGAACAAAGCACGTTCAACAAGGTGTACTGCAAACACCAAGCCTCCCATGGTTAAGTGGGGCCATGACCATAAAGAAACTGAGGCAATGAGGAGGGCAAGCCACAACAGCCCACTCAAAAGTACCAATCAATATCATACACAAAAAGAGGGCTTCAAAACCAATTAATGAATGGCCACAGCCAAATAAATACATGGGTAAGTATGTACAATTGGTGGCTAGCCCAAGTATAGACACAGGCAAAAAATGGGCTGCGCTGCACAGAGTAGAGAGCTTAAGAGTGCACCATGATCACTTGGACATAACATGGCGTAAGAAAGGAACCCCTTTTCACTTTCAGCCCAAAAAGGTGTGCCACAAAGCACTCACACCAAACATGGCTTGAACATAACAAGTATGAGGCCACCTAGCATGCATTCCAAATAGTGGCACGGCAGGTAGTAACTATTCTTACCATTGGATGTGTGTTTTTTTCCTTTCTCTCATCCTTTTCTTTCACTCTCTTTTTCAGGTTTGTGTAACAAAAAAGAGATGACAACTGTGCAAAAGTAGCTTTGTCTGCAACCACTACTCCCCCTAGACAGTCCAGAATCCAGAATTTCCATATAATCTACTATGCCTTTTAATCAGAACGTGCCAAAAGTCATGTATCTCCAGCCACCTCCCTGAAAAATGTCACATACCCAGCCTGTCAGGCCACAGTTGTGTGTAAAAGGAGCTTGACTCTGTTCTCTAAAGATACTCCCTCAGTGCTCTGACAGGACACCTCTGACTGCATGGGTGTGTGACTGGATGATGGAAGCAAGGTCAGCAAGAGAATTAATAATGACAAATCAAGCTTTGCTAATAGCTGTCCTTGTAAGAGAAAATTCTGTGCCGGGAGCCCACATCCCGGCCACTCCCCCATTTCTAGGCACCCGGAGCTAGATGGCAGAAGAATATGCTGGGTTGGAGATGCTGGCCTGCTCCACTGGACCTGAGACCGTAGGAACAAAAGTGGAGCACTGCTCTTACCAACACTGGCAGACCATCAAGGTGTGTTTGAGACGAGAGCCAAAAACAGGGGTGTCATGCTGAGCCTGACCAACTCACACCAGCAGCAGGGCACAAAAGAGGCACAGCTGGTGCAACCAATGCAAGTTTCCAGTGAGTCAAAGTCAGAAACAGTTTCATCTGCAGGACAACTTCGTAGACGCCAGGGTATTCTATAATGACAACTGTGATGCAAAATTTTTCAAATATCCTCTTCTCGCAGCATTGACGAATTATTTTCCTTCTGAGAGGCAAAGGCCAATTCGATAACTGCTACTGAGAATCCATAACAAGATGGAATTCGAGAAGACAACTAGAGAGGCAAGTTTCCTTGCTAACTAAAAGAAGAAAAGTTGATTTCAATCGATCAGGGTGCAATGGTGTGAAACTCACTAGAGGAGGTTACTCCTGTGGACTTGGTGGTAGCGAGTGGAGTTTGCTCCCTGCTCTCCATTTTATCTTTAATGAGGTTCCTGATGTATGGCACTGTTCCATGCCAAGTGGAGGTAAAGCTTTGTTTGGACAGGTACGTATGAAGAAAAGTGAATTTTATAGTTTCATGACATACTTACCTGTCCAAACAAACTGCCTTGTCTCCACTTGGCATGGAACAATGCCATACATCCAAGATTCTCATAAAAAGGTAAAATGGAGAGTGGGAAGCTACTCTACTCACTACCAATGTGTCCACATACATAGTCTCCCTTAGCTAGTTCACAACTTGTCACCCTGATCAATTTTAATCAGTTTCCACTCCATTTCTGCCAAGTGGGGGGTGGGAAGGTGTAGAAGTGTTTGGACAGATAAGTATATCATGAAAACTACTCTTAGTAGTAGCATTTCATTTCTTCATACTTAACCTGTCCAAACAAATGCCTGAATACCGAAAAGGATGATGGAAATTCTCACCTGATAAACCTTTCCAACCCTCACACTTGCACAAGTACGAGGCTGAACACAACTCCAACCAGTGCTTTTCACTACACAGCCAAACTGGCCCTAAGTCTCAGCTGCAACCTGGAGGTAACAAATAGTCTCCTCTCTCCCTCATGGCTCCGAAATCCAAGAGCCATGATAAAGAAAAACTGAAGTATGCCCCTGGATCAGGAAAAGATGAACACCCAGCTCAATCAGACCTTACATCCCGACATGCAAGCAAACGCCATCAACCCAGGCAAAGGTGGCATGTAACTGAGTACACAGGCTAAAGTAAACTGTAGGCATATTAAAGGTGATAACATCAAAGGTGTACCACAAACGCCAAACAAGTCAAGTAAACAAAGGGTTGCACTAATGAACGCTCAGAACATAGCAGCATTAAAATAAGATATATACAATAGCATCTGCAAGGGCGCATGAAGCCCAGGGACACTAATATGAACAAAGCACATTCAACAAGGTGTGTACTGCAAACACCAAGCCTCCCATGGTAAAGTGGGGCCATGACCATAAAGAAACTGAGGCAATGAGGAGGGCAAGCCACAACACCCCCACTCAAAAGTACCAATCAATATCATATACAAAAAGAGGGCTTCAAAAACAATTAATGAATGGCCACAGCCAAATAAACACATGGGAAAGTATGTACAATTGGTGGCTAGCCCAAATACAGACACGGGCAAAAAATGGGCTGCGCTGCACAGAGTAGAGAGCGTAAGAGTGCGCCATGATCACTTGGACAAAAGAAAGGAACACAAGAAGACAGTCCAGAATTTCCATATAATCTACCACTCTTTTAATCAGAACGTGCCAAAAGTCATATATCTCCAGCCACCTCCCTGAAAAATGTCACATACCCAGCCTGTCAGGCCACAGTTGTGTGTAAAAGGAGCCTGACTGTTCTCTAAAGATACTCCCTCAGTGCTCTGACAGGACACCTCTGACTGCATGGGTGTGTGACTGGATGATGGAAGCAAGGTCAGCAAGAGAATTAATAATGACAAATCAAGCTTTGCTAATAGCTGTCCTTGTAAGAGAAAATTCTGTGCCGGGAGCCCACATCCCGCCACTCCCCCATTTCTAGGCATCCGGAGCTAGATGGAGCAGAATATGCTGGGTTGGAGATGCTGGCCTGCTCCACTGAACCTGAGACCGTAGGAACAAAGGTGGAGCACTGCTCTTACCAACACTGGCAGACCGTCAAGGTGTTCGAGACGAGAGCCAAAAACAGGGTGTCATGCTGAGCCTGACCAACTCACACCAGCAGCAGGGCACAAAAGAGGCACAGCTGGTGCAACCAATGCAAGTTTCCAGTGAGTCAAGTCAGAAACAGTTTCATCTGCATGACAACTTCGTAGACGCCAGGGTATTCCGTGATGACAACAACTGTGACGCAAAATTTTCAAAAATATTCTCTTCTTGCAGCAATGATGAATCATTTTTCCTCCTCCTGAGAGGCAAAGGCCGATAACTGCTTCTGAGAATCGGTACCATAACAGAACTCGAGGAGACAAGTAGAGAGGCAAGTTTCCTTGCTAACTAAAAGAAGAAAACTTGATTTTGATCAATCAGGGTGCAAAGGTGTGAACTCACTAGAGGAGATTACTCCTGTGGACTTGGTAGCAGTGAGTGGAGTTTTCACCCTGTTCTCCATTTTGTCTTTGATGAGAATCCTGATGTATGGTGCTGTTCCATACCAAGTGGAGGTAAGGCTTTGGTTGGACAGGTAAGCATGAAGAGAAGTGAATTATAATTTACAAGAAGCTAAAGTCTACCTCAAAGACCTATTTGAGAAGTAACACATTCTGGTGAATCGCCCAAGTGTCGATCTATTGTGCTCTTGATTCAAATATCTAATATCCCCCATAACTTCCACTGCCCCTAGTATGGCGGTCCGGGTAGCCCACAAACACATGGTGCCCACAGCAATGTCTGCCTTGTAGGACATCTCCGAGGAGAATGTCTGTAACAGATACTCTCTCAAAAGTGTTTGAGGCACTGTTTTCTACCCCCCTAGCACTACTCTCACCCTCCCTGACTAGAATGTCTACCCACTGTCTGACGATCAAGGAATGGAAATCAACCCTGGATTTTATCCACAAATGTGGGGAGTGAAATATGGAGCCATCCCTTCGGGAGACATGCAAAGACCCTGAATCTCATATCCCCAACGACCAAACGTGTGAAGGCTAGCCTGAAACAATAGTTTCACCTAGAATGGGAGTTTTCAAGTGCCATTGCATTTGCCCCCTTTCATGGCTATGGCATGGTACTGCGTTTTTCGAAAGCTATCCACAAAATCATACCTGTTTCACTCTCCTTCTTCTGTTTACAAAAGCTTCATTCAATTAATTCAACCCAATTTCCTTCATTTTGTTACGCATTTCCAAAAGACTAAAGAATATATTATGAAAACTATTAAGCTTGTTTGTGTGTTTTTCTTTTCTTTCTTTCATTTTTTTTCCTTCTTGACACTTCATATGAGCAGGAAGATCTTCCTGATTTACTTAAATGAAGTGCTTCTCCCCAGCAGGTAACCAGAATCCAGCAGCAAGCCTGAAGAGCTCTTCACATAGTGAAACGGCTGTCACTTGCTGGTCCTGCTGGCTGCTTCCTCTTTGGAGAAACTGCATAATTAACTGTCACTTGCTGGTCTGCTGGCTGTTTCCTCTTTGGAGAAACTGCATAATTAACAGATAACTCACTCACTTCCCCTTCAAGCAATCTTTTAAAGTTTTAATGCTTGGGATGAATCAGCCCAAAGAAGAATGTCTTCTGAATTATAAGCACTTTAGTACTGCTACAAAGAATGATTACAATGGGCCATGCACGAGAAAAGAATGAAGTATTCAAAGCTGAAGATGGGAAAATACGGTACCAAGACAAAGCCAAAACCTAGTGGGTTTTCCTTATTTGGCATTCACCACAAAATGAAAGGGGTAGAGCTCCATCACCAAATGGAATGGAAAGGCCGTCATTGATTAAGGCATGTAAAATCATTTGGGTGTCCTAATACTACCAGCCAAAAACAATCAGGTCATGCACAATAACAAAAATTATTCTAGACTGCTAATCTTCTTTTTCATAAAGAAGAATTTCTTTGAGATGTTCTGGAGATTTCCAACAGAAAAAGTAAAAAAAAGAAATCATCGATGTTTTAGTTGTAGACCGTCGTCAGCACTGATGCCATCATGATTTTTGTTGTTTTTTTTTCTTAAATTGAAAATCTTCAGAAGAAAATTTTTACAAGTCAAAGAGGGCTAAGATACAGGTGATAGCTTGCACCAGGTTGACAGGGTACAGCCTACAACACCAAAATAAAAGTCTGCACTGAACCGACATCTCAGTGGCATGCTAAAGCAAGAACAGCACAGCACAGCTCCCTCTCCATATACAACGCACATTTCACGTGCACCTCATCACTGGATTGCTGCAGGAAGCATAGCTGCAGATTCAGCCCAAGTTTCATTCCAAAACAGATTATCTTATAAGCAGGACCTGTTTCTCTCCCTGCCAATAACAATGTACCTCTTAATATGATACATTTTCAACATTAATTCTAAGCTCACACTGCTTACAGGCAAATTACCCCCTGTACAATTTCGTGTCCTATAATAATTCTGAAACACAAAGTCTGAAAGAGTATTGTATCAGCCCATGCAAACACACAGTGGCTGGAGAAACATCCCTGAAAACATGCGGACTCAAACCAACACTGAATTTCTCCATTCACAACCCTCTATCATGAAAACCATCACTGGAAGTTCATTCTTCCAGCCAAATATGGACTCTGACACTAGAATCCTTATCAATTTTCTACAAATGTTCTCAGAGTCCCCTGTTGTTCTGACAAGTGTACTACACGATGAAAGACTAACTAACATCACCATACTTGGCTATGAGGTTTTCTTTGCTACATCTATCCCCTCTTTCACTCATAGCTTCTGTTTCCTCCTGCTCATCTCATCCAAACAAAAAAACTTTCCACAAACAGCCTAAACAGCTGAGTAAGCCTGGGTTATTGTTCACAGCTTGGGTTTTCAAAGACAGCACAGACTTTCTCACCTCTGCTTCACACACTGCTTTCAGTCACAGCTGCAAAAATCCTCATATCCATGATTCTCTATCAGTATCTCTGGAATAAACAGATATTGGCTCAAGTCTGGTTTCTTGTCATGCTGGCATTTATGTCAATGACATTGTTAATCAACTGGCCAAGAATGCCAAAACATTTTGTTTTTTTCCAAAAGGCACTTCATATGTGGATTCTGAAAGGTTTTTGAGGGGCAAAAACCATGGTTCTTGATAAAGCAGGATCAAATCAGACACAGGAGCTAGTGTTGTTTGAATCACATAAAATATACAATCATGGAATAAATCTGGAATCAAGGATGCAGTGTCAGGGAAGGTAGAGTCAGTCATTCAGTCACTCCCCTGACTACAAGGGTCATTCGGGGAGACGTGATGAGACAGCCCCGTTTCTCTCTCCAGGCTCTTCTGTTGGCATGTGTCGTGAGGAGATCTGGCATGATCATTTTGGTCCAGTCCCTTTACATTTTCGGACCAGCTCTTTCTCTCTGCCGTCCTCGTCTGCGCCCTCCTTCAATGGTACCTTGGATGATGGTTCTGGAGATGGTGTTGTGACAAATGATGTGGCCAAAACCATGCCATCTTCCATTGTTTGACGGTTGCCAGAAGTGGTCCATGGGGCCCAACTAGGTTAGTGACCAGGTTCGCACATATAATCATTGGTCTTGTGTTCTTTGTAGGAGTTGCGGAGTAGTTTCCTCAGGCACTTGGTCTCAAACGCCTGGATTCTTTTTTCTGTTTCGGCCATCAGAGTCCATGTCTCGCAACCATATAACAGGATGGAGACCACTAGTGACTTAGAGAGCTGGAATTTTGTTTGGAATTTGAAGTTGCTCTTCCACACTCTGTTCAGTCTGGCCATCGCTGCTGATGTGGAGTTGATCCTGATTCGCATTTCTGCTCTGCAGGTGCCATCTTTGGACAGGGTTGCTCCCAAGTACCTGAAACTGGTCACTTCTTCCTGGGACTCATCATTCATGGTTATGTTGGCACTGCTGTTAGTAGTGCTGTTGACCATGTCCTTTGACTTCTCTGTGCTGACCTCCATGCCCTAGGCACTTGCTATTGTGACAAGCCTGTAAGATCCTGGAGCTTGGTGTTGCTGCCCACCATGAGGTCGATATCGTCTGCGAAACAAAGGCTGCAGACCAGCCTGCCGCCAATGCTGATGGAGGTGTGATGTTCTTCGAGGGTCTCTGCATGATTCTCTCCAGAAAGATGTTAAAAAGTACTGGAGATAGTATGCACCCTCCCTGACTCCGACTGTGGTCAGGAAGAACTGGCCCTGCTGGCTGTTGAGGAGTACTGTGCTGCTGGAGTGTTTGTAGAGGGCCTGGATGACTCAGACGAGCCTCTCATCAATGTTGAAGTCTCTGAGAACCTGCCATAGGCCATTGTGCTTCATCCTGTCAAATGCCTTCTTAAAGTCGATGAAGTTGTGGAAGAGGTCCTTTTGGTCTTGTAGATGCTTTTCAATCTGGACTCCGCAGTTGAAAATTTGTTCCACAGTGCTCCGCCTTCTTCTAAAACCTGCTTGTTCTTCTGATAGCAGTTCCTCAGCCTTGGATTTCAGTCGGATAAGGATGATGTGAAGCATGACTTTGCTGGGGGGTGGCTGATCAGACTTATAGTCCTGTAATTTTGGCATTGTTTGAGGTTGCCCTTCTTGAGTAAGGGAATCACCAATGACTGGGTCCACTCTGTTGGCCACTTGGCTGTCTTCATCTTCTTCCTGACTTGAGATTCACCTGTCAGTACTGCATCCTGGCTTCGTCACTGGAGCGTTTCTTTCCTCAAAGATTCTGTCTCTTGTCACATAGATCTAAGACCTTGTTTGTAACCCAGGGCTGGATCTTCTTTTGCTTCTTTCCCACTTCTTCAGCTGTTGTAGATGGCACCTCTTTGATGTTATCAGCAAGGGTGTCTATATCGCTGTCTACTAAGTTGAGGGCAGCAAACTTCCCGCCTGCTTGAGCCTGGAAACATCTCTGCAATTTCGGGGTCCTTCAACTTCTCGAGGTCAAAGCGAATGTGGGGGTTCTTTGGGCAAACACTTACACTTCAGCTTGAGCTTGAAGGTTGCCAGGACAAGATCGTGATCGTTGCCAATGTCGGCCCCGGGATTATTCTTATTTTTGCTTTGTGATGCTAGGCTTGTAGCGTTGTGGAGCCAGAATGAAGTCTACTTGGTTGTGAACTTGCCCATTTGGTGAGTGCCAGGTTGTGATTCTTCGCCCTGTGGGTTGGGCATAGAATAGACCCACTGCCCTGCCATGCATGTCATAAGAGGCGACTAAGGCAGGTCCACCTCACCTCGAGGATAAAGAGGTTTGCGTAGGGCTAATACAGAAGCATCGATGACAACGAACCAAAACATTCACCTGGGCAAGGAAGGGTCTCCATCCCGGAGACTTATGACGCAGTGCAGTGAAAGCCGAAAGGAAGCTGCAAGGCTGACTCCCCTTCTAAGCTGAAACAACAGGGGACCAACTGGACTTGAATGACCAGAACAGCGCGCAGAACAGAGTGCAATGGCGAAGGGTCGTCGATGGCCTATGCCCCACCGGGGCGATGGGCATGAATGAATGAGGTTGTGATTCTGGACAGCTTGTGTGGGTGGACAGTGGCTAGGGTAAGTCCATGGCTTTTGGCAAACTCCAGCAGTCTAAGGCCTCTGTTGTTGGTTTCCCCAAAGCCAAATTTTCCTGCTGTTCCTGCCCAGTTTCGGTAAGCATCTGGGCTAACCTTGGCATTCCAGTCTCCCTGGATTATGAGCATGTCTTTCTTTGGGACTGTTGCTACGATGGAGTCAATCTGTTCGTAGAACTCCTCGATTTCCTCGTCGTCATGGTCTGACGTTGGAGCATAGGCCTAGATGATCGTCAGGTTATGATGTTTTGCTGAGATGCCGATGGAAATAAGTCTGCTTGAAATGGGTGTGCAGCTGATGACACTGCCTGCAATTTCTTTCTCTATGATGAAGGCCACCCCAAACTCATGTTTCTTCTTTTCCCCCAGAGAACCAGATCTTCTGTCCTTCTTCTGTTGTTGTTTTTGCCAAAGCCTGTCCATCTGACTTATGCACAGTCCTATGATATCCCAGCAACAGCACTTCAGTTCATGGGTCAGTTCTTGTAGCTTGCCACAGACATGCAAGGTGCAAACGTTGCATGTTCTGATGGTTGTGCTTTGGGTGGTTAGGTCGATGTTTTTCACTCCAGTAGCCCACTTGTCACTCCCATCCTGAAGTGAGTCAGGGGGACATGCGGTCATTGTAATTCCAGGCCCGGACCGATCCGGCTTGGTATTCTTTCCCTTGCTCATCATGTCCATTCAGTAGGCTTGTTGAAGCTTGGCAGTGCCCATCTCCTCTCCAAGCCAGGACCGCTAGCCGTAGTCCACAGAATAAGGAGTGATACGTCCTCGGTCGTGTACACTTAGCCGTTCAGTCCATCGTGGGACCCCTTCCACCCTTGACACACAGCAAACGACACCTGCAGTCAACAATCCGCATCTTTTACCCATTTACAGGGAGTGTTGTGCCTTCCTGACCAACACTACTGGTGCCTGTCTCTCTTAGGTTGGCTGACAGCAGGATTCATAGTGAAAAGAAGCAAAGAGTACATCCCTGTAATGTTGTCTTGAGCCAGAATGAAACTCCACAGCATCACCTTCATCAACCTCATTGATCATCACATTCATCAACCTCATTGATCATCAGATCAAACAAAAAAATTGTATGTAAAGCAGTCACACTGATCTTTTTTTCTCTTTTTTTTTTCTCCCTAGGACATCATTAGTTCAATAATATCAGACATAGCAAGAAGTGTGTTGTGGTACTGTTACTTCTTGTCACCTGTCATGACCCATCACAGGAGCCAGTTTGACGCAGCAACTCTTTCACATCACAGACCTTTCATACAGAGCAAAAAATGATCCAGTGGAATCCTACATTTATTTTCATCTATTTTTCACTTCTGTTCTGCAGTTAAATTCTACCTCCTATTTGTCTGTGGTGCCGAGATGGCCAACACTTCTGTGGCCACATTTGCATCTTCAGAACATGAGGTATATTGCATACTACTGAAGAAAAACAAAAGTGTGTTCAACCTTTCAACACATGGTTTAAAAAATGTCAGGGATCACACATCATCTAACACCAAGTATCATACCAAAATGCCAATATAAAACGCCCCCTTACTCGCATAACATTGCACCTTCACAGCCTCACAAGCATGCACAGTAACTCTCATGCAGTAATACTCATACACTGAAAAAAAAAGAGAATAAATAACAACAACAGAAAAGCAGTAGAAGCTTTATGAAACATTTTCTGTCTCAGTACAACATCAAATGTGATGACTCCAAGGGCATAGAAGTCAGGACAATCTGATATCCTACGCCCACAACATTAATCCCCACCCCTCATCCCTTCCCCCCCTGCAGACCTGTTGCCTCCTGTTCCGCAGCAGGACCACAGGCATGAGGGAGGAGTTCCTCTGAAAGTTGGCATCATTCCCCACAAGGGGCCTCTCCCCACTCTTTTTCCCACATTCTTCCCTTGGGCTGGGGCATTTCATTTGTGAATATCATGAATATTCATCAACAAAAAGCTGACATGTCTTAAAATTCAACAACAGCACGGTAGGATCTGCTGAACCCCTTATCACCTGTATCTCCACCCCCCTTTCTTTCTAGCTCAGTGTGTGTGTGTGTGTGTGTGTGTGTGTGTGTGTGTGTGTGTGTGTGTGTGTGTGTAAGCACGCTCGTGTGTATAAATCACACACACACACAGACACACACACACACACACATGTATATATATATATATATATATATATATATATATATATATATATATATATATATATATATATATATATATACACACACACATATATATATATACATACATGTGTATGTACATACACATATTTTTGTGTGTTAAACATGGAGACCCCAAAATGACACACAGAGGTAAGACAACAGATACAAAGTACAATACAGGTTTGAATCTGTCAGGTGTGTACATCACACTGGTCAAGCATGCCGCGCAGCGTCTTAACTGCCTGTGCGGTAAGTCAAAGGCACCCCGCAGAGCAGTCCCTCAGCTCGTCCTCCACCTCCTCCTCCTCCTCCCACCCATAACGCCACTATTGCGCACCACCTCCTGCAAGCCAGGGGATCCTCGACACGAAGAACGGAAATGTGCTGAAGGTTTTAGATCTGCATGCAGAGTGCCCAGAAAAACACACACACACACTTTAGTGTATAGTGGAGGCAGCTTCACCAAGCCGATGCCTGAAACTCCACACAATGGAGTGCGGCACAGTAAGAAAGAACAGCCTGGAATCGGCAGAGTGACTCTAAAATCACCTCGACTTTCTTCAGTAGCCCACACCGCCAGCAAACACTCTCGTTCTTGAGCACTGGAAGATCACCAACGCCCTCCCCCCCACCCCCCCCTCACGTCCCAAACTTTCCTCTCCCCATTCCCTTTCCTCCCTAATGCCCATCTGAGCGTGGCGCTGGAACTAAGTACAGGCACAGGCCCACACACCCTGCTGGTGGTGGTGTCGACGTAGTCCCTGGGTCCTCAACACAGCACATATATCCACAGTGGCTAGCCATGGAGGCTGTGAGTGGGGGGTGGTTTTTCAGTTGGTGCGGGCGGCAGGCAAAGGGTTGATGTAGAAGGCCACAGCGTTATGGTCGGAATTGTCGTTACTCACCAGCATTGCCACCGTCTTCTTCCAGTAGGAAAAGCTGATGCGAGAACTCTGAAACACATGTGATGGCATGCGGTTCAATGTTGCTTGGAGAAGGAAGAACATGACTGTTGATAAGGGCTACAAATTCATATCATGACATATGTGCAAGCAGATATCAGAAAGACATCCTGCGCAGTTTCATTTTGAATTACAGATCAAGAGAGAGGATGACAGTGATCACTGTCTTTTGCTGGGTTGGAGTTACACTGCACAGGTCAAAGGCACACACCTTCTGTTGATCCAAATGGCTGTTTGCTTCTTGCTCACAGGCTGGCAGAGCTGTCACCTCACTTTGCCACCAACAGAGTCAAAGCTGTGAAATCTGAGGCACACACATGGTGCAGACAATGGCTTCCTGCAGGCAGAGGGCACCACTGACCAGCGGACAACATGGTCGCCTCTGTGGCATGGGCCTCAGAGGGCAGCTTTCTGGACAATTCTCTGGCAGTGCATTAGTGGGGCCTGAAAGTGGTCAGTTACCTGCCAGAGCTGACAGGACTCCGGCACAGGGGCAAGGTACTTATCCTGTCCCCCACTAATCTATGATTACAGCCCAGCTGACTGCACAGGGCCATTTCAAGAATACCAGCTCAAGGAAAAAAAAAAAGCCTGTCCTGAAAAAAACAAAAACCGTACAGATGATACAATCTCAAAAATTAATAAAATGCTAGAAATGCTAGTCCACCAAGAGCCTCACACAGCAAGTGTACTTAGGGTTTAGTGCAAGCCACAACTGAACAAGTCAAGAAGGCAAAACACAAGCAATCTTTACACAAAGGCAGAAGTATAGGCGCGAGACAGAGCACACACTTTATCTTGCTTGGGCAACAGGCCGAAGGTGAAAGAGGTATGGGAAGCGAACATAGGCGTCTTCCGTTGGCGGAAGTAGGGTGGGCGTCACGTGACTGTCTTATGACTGCATTTGCCACAAAAAATTTCAGCCTGGCAGAGCTGACTGACTGCCGTTGAATGCTATGGTCTGACATGGTATAGTATATGACGCCAAAACCAAAGTTTACTGGTATGTCTCTACGTCAATATCAAACCATGATTGACTTATGTTTACCGACTGCTGACAAAAGTTTAATTCTGCAAGGATCTCATGATGAACTCAACATGGGGAGTTTGTATTATACTCCCTGTTTGGCTAAGTATACTTACCATGTCAGACCATAGCATTAAACAGCTGTCAGTCAGCTCTGTCAGGCCGATGTTTTGTGGCAAATGCAGTCATAAGATAGTCACGTGACGCCCACCCTACTCCCGCCTACGGAAGATGCCGAAGATTGTGTACTGTCCCGTCATTCAACGAGGCCTGCGCGCAAGGCAACCCCAGGGAACCTTGGCGCTAGCGGGGAAGGTAGGGCGGGCATTAGAGTCTGACATGGTAAGTATACTTAGCCAAACAGGGAGTATAATAAAAACCCCATTTTGGCGTCGTATACTATACCATGTCAGACCATAGCAGAATTTAAAGGAATAGGAGGAGGGCTGAGCGGTTGTCCCTTAGATAAAAGTCATATGAAAAAAGGGTTCTCCGAACGCCAGTAGGCTGCCTCCAGGAGATGGCGCACGGGGACAGAGTGCTGGAACGCTGTGGACGTGGCCAACGCTCTGACCTCGTGGGCTCGAGGGGAAAGGGCTGGGAGGTCTTTGTGGGCCTGGCATAGGCAGATTTGATAGTATTGGATAGCCACCTAGAAATCGAGCCCGCCGAGATGTCTTTCTTGCTGATGGGGTAGATGGAAATAAGGAGGCTTCTCTGAGAGGAACGCCTGGGGCGGGAACGCTCCCAGTAGTATCTGAGGCACCTAAAGGGACACAGGTCCATGTCCCCGCCGCCTTCGCTGCCTAAGATATCCGCTAGGGAGCGGATAACCAGGGAAGGAGAGGACGTGCCTGGTTCCTGGTTCTTCGCTAAGAACCGGCAGGAACTTAAGCAAGACCGAGCCGTCTCTGTGAAAGGCAATGTCCCGAGGGTCACCACTGAGGGCATGAATCCCACTTCTTCTCCTGGCTGAGGCCAGGGAGAGAAGGAAGGTGGTCTTGAAGGAGAGAATGTCAAAGGGAATAGCGCGGAGGGGCTCGAAAGGGGGTTTTCTGAGGGAGTCAAGAACCAGAAAGAGGTCCCACATGGGAGCACGCCTAGGGGACTGAGCTTCCCGTAGGGCCACCCCCCGAGATAGTTGTCTGAGAAGTCATTGTCGAATGATGGGCCGCCCAACTGACGGATGGTGGTGCATACGGCCGATCTGTAGCCCCAAATGGAACTAGCAGAGGGCTTTCGAGAGGACGAAAGATGGGATAGGAAATTGCCTATCTGGATGTTGGAGGGGAGGAGGTAGGGGACCGAGTTAGCCGTGCACCATGTGACCCATCTCTCCCATCGGTAATTGTAGAGGGACTCGGTGCTGGTCCTATGCGAGGCCAAGGCCAAGTCCCGTAATCACTGCGATGCCCCCGCTTCTGTCAGGGTATCTAGGACAGACCGGGGTCTGTCCGCGGGGGAGGCGGGGACCGGTGGTCGCAATTTGGTTGGCATATCAGCCAGCGTGTGTAGGCGAAGCATCTGGGGGGTGGAGTGAGGGAGGGAGGCCCGAGCGAGGTTGTCTGAGCAAGTCCCACCGAGGGGCTAGCTGGAGAGGGGGACGTGAGTAGGGACCTGAGGTCTGGGAACCACAACTGGGCCGGCCACCACGGGGTTATAAGGATGAGTTTGGGTCTCTCCAGCCTGGCCTTCCTGATCACTTTGTGAAGTATTGGGAAGGGGGAAAGGTGTACGCGATGAGTCCCGTCCAGGGGAGGGAGAGCGCATCGACTGCGTACGCTCGGAGATCCAGGACGGGAGAGACATACATGGGAAGGCGATGGTTGAAGCGGGTCGCCAAGAGGTCGACCATGGGCTTGAACCAGTGCTCCCATACTGTGGTTAGCGTCAGCTTGTTCAGGGTCCACTCTGTGTGCAGAAGGATCCCTAAGCGGCTGAGAGAGTCTGCCAGGATGTTGCGTGTCCCTGCTGTATGTCTCGCACGGAGGGTGGTTCCCCGTGCGTGGCACCAGCGAAGGAGGGCCTCTGTCCGTAGGAGAGGCCGATGGAGTGAGCCCCCCCCCCCCCCCCCCCCTTTGTTGATGTAATGGGCTACCAACGTGTTGTCCGTGAGGAGGAGAACCAGTTGGGCGAGATTAGGTGTTGGAAGTGGAGGAAGGCCAGCCTGACCGCTTCCAATTCTAATATATCTTGATGTGGAGGCGTGCCATCTGTGCGTCCCACACCCCCGAGGCATGACTGTCCCCCAAGTGGGCCCCCCAGCCCGAGTTGGAGGCGTCCGTGTACAGTTTGAGGACTGAGTTGGGAGAGAGATTGGAACGCCGGTGGTCAAAAGTGGACGGATTGTCTTAAAAACAACGTCGTCGACAAGATTCGAACCTGTGCGGGGAGACCCCAATAGATTTCTAGTCTATCGCCTTAACCACTCGGCCACGAAGACCGTAGCCATTCGTCCGTGGCGCCAGAGAACCAGTGGCCGTGGGGAATGGTCAGGGCCCAGCGGTCCGAGGTCTGGGACCGCCGACGACGGAACTCCCTCTGCAGCTGGGGTTTGGGGACCCGACCTAGCGGATGAGGGCTGAAAGGGACTTCATCATCCCTAGAGGCGAAAGAAGAGGTCCACTATCCCAGCGGACCTCTCTGGGGACGGGGCGACCTTCATGGCAATCGTGTCGAAACTCATGCCCAGGAAATAGAACCTCTGACTGGGGGATGAGTTCGCATTTGAGGGGTTGGTTACAAAACCCAGGGTGGAACAGAGCCTGAGGAGGCGCGTGGTGTGGGCTCAGCACTGAGCCCGGGAGGAGGCCAGGACAAGCCAGTCGTCGAGGTACACCAGGAGGCGCATGTCCTCCTGTCTGGCTAGGGCGGGCCATCTCCTTGACAACCTTCGTGAAGAGGAAGGGTGCCAGGGAGAGACCAAAGGGGAGCTTTGAACCGGAACACCCCCTGACCCTGCCAGACGAACCGGAGGTAACGTCTGTGAGCCGGGTAAAGGGAGGATCTGGAAGTACGCATCCTTCAGATCTATGGAGGTGGCCCAATCTAGGTGGTGGATGGAGTCCCTGATCTGGGAGGGCGGGGAGAGAGGTCGAGGATGGGCCTCCATCTCCCCGAGGGTTTGGGGATCACGAACAGGTGGGAGTAAAACCCGGGGTTGGGCCTGGTGGGCGGGTTGTTCCTGTTCCGTGCCCACCGCGGGTGTGTCCCCTAGTCACTGGAGAGGGCGTGCCTGTTGGCCGAACCGAAAATGGAGTTGCTGGCGAGGTTTCGATTTCGACCTCTGCGAATCTAGAGGGCGCTTAGCCGGCCCGGCGTTGGGAGATGGGGCTTGTCGGGGATACGGTGTGGGCCCCGATGGACCTGGGGTAAGACCAATAGGGGGGCCTGGAAGGGCGTGGCTGAGGCCGGGGGGCAAAGGACGCCGCCTGCATGCGTTTCTCGACCGAAAGGGACATATCCGAGGTGGAGTACTCGCCAAAGTGCGAGTGATCCTGGCCCGGGACACACCGAAGGGAAGCCTTGAGTGCCGGGGAGTGAAGAGCGTGAAAGCACCGCGTTTCTGGCCACTAGCAGGCAATAGAAGTGGCTTGTTGCTGCGCTGTCCGCCGCAGCCGACAAGTGATGCGATATCCTGTTGACTAGGTGTCGCATAAAGGGATCGCTGAATAAGCGAGATTCGTCCTCATGGTGTGGTTCGGAGGTATGTCCGAAGGCACTGGGACGGCGCCGTCATCCCCAGGCCAGAGTACCTCCGCCCTCTGCAAGAGCATGGTAAGGTAGGCATGCCCTGCAATGATGTGTAAGATGCCCATCCGGGCTACTCGGTCCCAGTCTTTAATGCTTTAAAGGAGATGGTGCCCGAAGTAGGGGGGCCCGGTTGGGCATCAGGCGACAATCAGACTGGGAGATGGCCCACTCCCTGGTCGCCGGATTGTCTGCAAAGAGGGAGGTCACTGGGTGCTTCCTGCGGGTCCCGAGGAGGGAGCCGAGGGGGTCGCATTGGGCGCCGGGGGAAGGTCTTGACCCGGCGGGGGGGACGGCGTCTGCACCCCTGGCGCGGGATTGCCGGACTCTCCCACAGCGAAGTGAGGGACTGAGGAGCGACGAGCCTGAGTTTGCGTTGGGCTGGGGGCGGCCCGACGATGTCAGGGAAGGCCAAGATATCGGCAGAGGGAGGGGCTTCCCTCGACTCTCCAAGTCCGGTCGAAACCGGTCAATGGTGCGGATATCGTAAAGGGATGAGAAGAGGTCCTCATCGTCGTCGTCCTCCGGGTGTGGGGAGTCGAATTCCTGGGAAGGTAGGGTCCTCCTCAGGGGCATCTGCGCGGGTGCGTGAGGGTCCCGCCCCCTCGTTGGGGGGGGGGGGGGGGGGGGGGGGGGGGGGCGGGGGGCCCGTGGCTCTGTGCTCGGCAGACGGGCTAGGGTGGGAGAGCCCGGACTGCCGATCGGACAGCGCCCGAGGTGGGAGACCAAGGTCGACCCAGGTCTGTGAGATTGGGTGCCACAAGCGACCATATAGCTGTTCCGGTTGGGAGTGGGTGTAAAGTCACTGGTCTCTCTCGGGGGCATAGAGCCACTGGTCCCCGGGGAGATAAGCGGGCTGTGGCGGCCCAGGGTACTGTGCAGGGACTCCCCGGGGACCGGGGTAACCTTGAGCAGCAGAGGGGGGGTAGTGTTTGACCATGGTATGTCGTCCCCCCCCCAGAGTGCGCTGGGACCCAGGGGAATAGGGCGGTTACCCGTGGTCCCGCTGGTAGATCCTCCCCCGGAGGAACGGGACCGAGGACGTTGCCCAAAAGGGGGGCGAGAGTAGGTCGGACCCCCAGCGTCCTGAACCCCTAGGGGAACCTGCGACGGGCGAGCGGGGTAGATCGGCCGTCCTGTGTATGTTCACAACCGGTGGAGGCACTCGGTGTTCCCATACGCCCAGTTATGGTCATGTGCATGGTCTTGCCATGACGTGGCCATAAAACTGCGTCCGGAGATAACGGGACGCTCCTCGTGCAGGGGTGTTGGCTGCACCTGTGCACGGTGGGGAAGAGCGTCGTGAGACGGCGAGTCCAGATGGGGGGGGAGACGTGGACCCGCGCGTCTCATAAATGCGAGTGACGGGTGGAGGTTCCAGTCCAAAACCGTCACCCGTGCCTGTCCGCGCCTCGGCAAAGGTCCCCGGGGGGGGCCGAGGGTCGCGTGACTGGGCATAGTAAACGGATGTCTGACTATGCGCCGGAAAGCTAGAAGGCAGGGTGGCTGGAGGAGAAGCGGAATCCCGCTTGGATGCTTAGACTTGAGTGGATCCCTTAAGGGGGGCCTTGCCCTTTGATTTTCTGGGCAGGGTGAACGATAAGCATTTGGAAATAGCAGCCAATTGCCTAGTAGCTTTCGAACGCAACGGTCGTGCGTCCGGCGGTCGGGTAGAGGAGGGAAAGTCCCGCGTCCCCTTCGCGGGAAGGTCGTCTCCAACTACCGCGCGGCCGTCCGTTCTCCCGCGGGAAGAACGGTCTGCTCGGAGTTGGAACCAACTCGTTGGTCCTCCGGGAAAGCGAGCGAACTCTGAACGTCAGAGAGCTGCTCGGCCCAACCGAGTCCTTCACCATTTTGGGCAATGGCGCCGAGCAAAACCGGAGCACACGATCGTTAACACGACGGTCGATCGAGGAGGGTATACAGGTCGATCGACCGTGCGCGCAACAATAGCAATATAACACAATGGAAATATAAAAGTAAACAAGCTCGCACAGTGTCAGAAAACGCAGTAGCGATGAACGAAACCGTGCGTGAGCAACGGCAGTGGCGTGAACCAAAAGTGCTGAGTAACGCCACGTGTAACAGCAATGCCGAAGGGCGATGCGATCGCCACGCACACGAAGCCGATCGAAAAATGCGGCAATGAATGGGAGGGGTGTAAAAACAAGTGTAGGAAGCAAATTCCGAACGACAAACCACGTGTAATAGCGTGGGCTAGAAAGCTGGTGCGACAAGGAATGAAGACCGGCGCAAAACAAGATGGCGACGAAACCGACCGACCCGCGATCGTCGCAGATGAGATAGTGGAATCGTGGTACAAGTAACGGCGAGATAGAAATCGGAATTTAGGGGCGAAAAGGCCGTAAAGGCGAGTGAGAATGCAAGGCCGATGGACAAAGGGAGGCAGAGAAAAACGCGATGGACGTGGCGATGGAAAATGTTGATCAACCTCGAACCGGTTACGCAAATAGACAAGAACCGGGAGCACCACGATCGCGAGAAAATTTCCGTAAAATAAGGTTAGAATGCTAGCCCATCCGATAACCTCACACGTCACGATATAAGCGGAAGCCACAGATAAATGAGTACAGAGTGCAAACACAGCAATCTTTACACAAAGGCAAAGTATAGGTGAGACAGAGCACAAGACTTATCTTGCTTGGGCGACAGGCCGAAGTAGAATGAACGGGACAGTACACAATCTTCGGCATCTTCCGTAGGCGGGAGTAGGGTGGGCTGGCTACCTGTGTAGGGCAAGTATGGGCAACACTGACTGAACACTGGCTCACCACTGTACATTTCTCCTACACTGCACTGAATTTTTCTCTCAATGACAGAGGCGATATACTAAGTGCAATCTAATCACATCCATCAACCATACACATGATCAGCAGCCATACACAAACACACAGCAAGGGGTGGGGGTGGGGGGGGGACTTTTGTTTAACACCCACCTTTTCCAGTGCACTGCAGTCTTTGTCTTTGTGAAGGTAGTGGTCTTGCCAGAATACCAACAGGTCCCTGTGGTCAAACACAGAGCATATCATTGCAAATAATTCATGTAATGAAAACAATTATGACACTACATACAAATCATGTCAACACAAACAAAACATGTCATGACACAAGTTATGTTATCACACACACATCCTATGGGCCTTCCCTATCTTGCACCTGACTTGTCAGTGTTTTCAAAATCTGACCAGATTACCATAAAGAACATCAACAGAACAATAATGCTTCAGGGTCTTCAGCCTGGCAGCATATAAAAAGGGTTTTCTTGTGTTTTTACCTCTTTTGATTGCTCAACTTGAGGACAGTGATTACATAGCCCAGTGATACCAACTGTATCTGACAGTGTGACTGATGGTGGATTAGGACTCACAACACTATACCAGAGCAATCTTCCTAATTAGATACTATTCATATCACACAGAAGCAATGAAAAGTCATGCATCAGCTGCTTGATCTTCCTTCCGTGTTGGTCAGACACAAGCTAGCACTTGAAATCCTCCAAACCCATGACATGAAGCAGTCAAGAAAATAAAAGGGCTGGATTTTCTGCCTTTTGTCAAAAAAGACTTCCAGTGAGTGTGCAATATCCTAAATCTCCCCATATACAGGTGAGAAGACAATCTGCACCATATGGAGAACGTCTTCCAATTGTATAAGAAACCTTTGAAGAGGATTGTCTCTGTTCAGCTAAGGGTGGAAATGTTGGTCTTCAGAGAGGAATCGCCCGACATGTAACTGGCACAGAGAGGGGGATGCCAGATTCTGGTGCTGTTTCCTCGATTTGGACTGACACAGTAAATCCAGCTTCTAGGACAGAGGAAAGGGAACCCTGACATCAAGCTGGAAAAAAAGATTGTTATGCAATTCTTGGACCACCTCAGGGGACTGGGGGCAGATGAGAATCAGCTGATGTTTCTCTTGACACCTTGCTCAAGGTCATCACAGTAAGAGATGCCAAAGGAAAGGTGTAACTAAACATGCCTTCCGAACAGATCAACAGAGCATCCACTGGTGACACCAACACTGAAAGCTGACTGTTCCACCTGATCACAAAAAAAAAGCTCTGAATGATGTGTGCCTAGAACCTGACAGACTTATGTAACCACTGAATGGTTGAGCATCCACTCTGCCACCATCAGGAGGTGAGTCTCTCTGCACCAAGTCAGCCCAGGCATTCGATTTTCCCAGGATATGCCTCATTAGGAGCACTGTCTTGAAGTGGAGGGAGGTGACCCACCCGATAAGTCAAGGAATCCTTCGCTATTTGATTCTTTATGAAAGTATCACCGTCAAGTTGTCCAAGCAAACAGATACCTTCTCGCCCCCACAGCCGAAATGGAATCTAAGCAATTTTGAAGACTATTTCCAGCCTTGACTTTAGGCAATGTCAGACCAATTGACATATGCTAGAACAACACCAAGGCTACATCAAAGTGTTGTTATACTCAGCATAGTTATGTGGGATTTGCCTTCAGTCGAGACAAGCTCCTCGCATAAACATTATCAGTCTCCAAAATCCCTCGAAGTCGGAGTGTGGCTGCCCATGTGGCAGGGTAATCAAACATGGTCATACACAAAAATGTTCTCATCCCTACCTGATGCATTTGTACCATAGTGTTCAAGTGTTTTGACTGTTCGGATGACCCCTGGAGTCTTTTAGCCAGTGTACGATAACAACAAGAAGATCATTTTATGGTCTCTCTTGATAAGAAAATTACTCTGCAAGGAGTAAATAAACCAAAAGAAAATAACTAACTGCACACACAAACACACACAAACATGAACACACACCCACACCCACACACATAGGCATGCACACTAAAATTCAATACATTTTTTCAACAGACATGCATGTAACATGTAATGAAAGAACAAAATCTTTTACTGTAGACCCAGTTACTGTCACTTTGTGCACATCATTTCTTAATGATTACAAACAAGCCCATCACAAGGATACATATATATCACTTATCAGGGCTGTGACACTGTCAGAATAAAATCCATGCATGTTCATTTAAAGAAAAGGATAAAACATTCTGTGGTTAGGCCTATTTCAAGCATTACACTTAAATCTTGCCGTTAACATTTGGTAATGGTAAAGGGTGGCTGTGTTCACAGTTAAACTGAACATGAATAGCTACATGAAAACTTATGTATTCATACAGATATGATATTAAAGCAAACAAATCCACGCTAAAGAACATGTAACTGCCACAGCTCTTCAAGACTTCCTTTTTTTTCCCAAAGACCGTCACAAAATATGCCAACAAAGAAACAATTTGCAAAACGGAATCCATACACACGCACACACATGTGGGCACGCACGCACCCTCACCCGTCTTCCCCCTACGACACATCAGAATTTTTTTTTTAAGTCAGTAATGTTCCCCAACAAGACAGACCTGAAGTTCTGCAGAATGGACCCTGACCCTGTGACGTCCGCCATGTTCTCCTTCTCATCCCGCAGGGCTTGCAGGTAGCGGGGCAGCTGGTCCTTCTTGTTGGCAAACATCAGGAAGACCAGAGTCGTGTTCAGACAGCTCACGTTCTCCTGCCATCAGCACACAACTCCAGGTCACAGTAACGGCCATTGTTTCACAGGTTTTATGGAAAAAGAACCAAGAGATGCTGAAAATAAGCTATTTAAATATTGCCCCCTTTTCAATGCTGTCAAAGCATGGAACAGATTACAGATAAAGACCTGGCTGTAAGTATGGCATCAAGACTCTTGTTCCACAGTCCTGATTCCCTCATAACACAGCCAGGTGAGGTGACAGTATTTCTTCATCGAAGTTAACACCTGTGCAGACAGCAATCCCCTCCTAGTCCCTCAGCAAGACTTTATACCTTGGTCTTTAACCCTCTTCAGTATGCACTTACCTGCACTTACTTACGCCGAAAACCTACGGCAAGACAAGTAAACTCTGTAATTTGAACATAGTTACCCAATTTAAAAATTAATATAAAACTGAGGAAAGGAAATAATGAAATGAAAATAATTTTAAAAACTCCTACGAATGTATATGTTGCTATATGATAAGTTCAAAGAATGTCACATGAGCCATTCATTCAGAAGGGGAGGGGATTTCTCCTTCAAAACTTTCTTACGAACTGTTGTTCATCATATCTATATTGTCATTCCAATCAAAATCTAGGTCACTCTCAGCTTCATACCTGCACTTTCACTAAGTCTTATGCCATAAATCCTACAAACAGCTCAGCTCATCTTCATCACTAAATCCCATGATAGAATGTCGAAATCATAACTCAAGAACTACGGCATGTATCGAGTCGCTGTTTGTTGCAAATGGAAGTGGACTGTAAAAGGACTAAGGAAGTCACGTTCTTGCCAGACTTCCTTTTCTACGAGAAACATGGCGGCGCCCATTGTTGCCATGTGTTTTACTGGGTGCTGGCAGGCGCTCAGCCTTTCGGCTGTGTGATTTCCAGTTGGGCGCTAGCGGGCACTTTCTTGTCAAGAGAGTTAACATGAACACAAGCATAACATTTAATGCTTGCACATTACATCCCACTGCACCTTTCAGAAAAAAGCAGGCTATCACACACCAGTTAGATGGATGACATGAATGTAATACACATGAAAAATGGCTTGTATTCAACTGCCATTTCTGAATACAACTGTAGTCGTCTTAATGAAGGGATTCAACATGACAAAATGAGATTTACCTCCTTGGCCATTCAGTTTTTGACTCTAATGGAAGACCCTGTTCTGAAGGACTTCTGGATGTCAATGAAAAAGAGGTTCGGCTTCTAGATGTCAATACAATGGTTCCACCTTACACTGCTGATTTCCTATGCTAAGAATGAACAAGTAATTTCCAACCTATCCACACAATTTTGTTGTTCATAGTATTGCCAGATGATCTAAGCTGATTTGACCAGAGAACATGTCACTGACCTGGGTGAGGTTCTGCACACTGATATTGGTGATCAGCTTGTACAGATAGTCCAGCTGTCGTTTAAAGTCACTGATGTAGGCAATCAGTCGGCTCTCCTTCTTCTCCAGTCTGCAATATCATCCACAGCATGGTTTTACATCAGTAAAAAAAATAGAATAAGTGGAAGCGGGGGGGGAGGGTCGGGGGAGTTCAACTCTTTCAGCACTGATTATCTGAAGGCAGTCAACTGCTCTAAACAACCAATACAACTGCTGTGCACTGCTAGAAACTGCCTGTCCAAGCAACTTGCAGAGACTTTGTCAGGCACAGACTCTGAAGAGCTATTGCTCAAATGTTTCTCAATCTTCTTTTTCTTCTATTTATGCAAATATAAATTTGATAAGAATTTTAAAAAACTGGTATTTTTTTTATTATCAAACTTTCTTCATTAAAAAAAAAAAAAAAACCTTCCATAAATCATTGTCAACTAAATTCATCTTCTGAGTCACTACAGGCATAAAATCATCCATCAGGTCTGTTATCACTCATTACCTGCTAAAAAAAAAATCTTGCTCAAACTAGCCTCTTTGTGACAAGAGCAAAGTGCTTGGCTGACTGGTCATTTTTATGTAGAGGAAAAATCGCTTAAAGAATATGTGTTCTGCCATCCACTTGCCATGAAAAGACTTACAAAATGTCAGCTGAAATGAACTCTGACCAACCGCCGAAAACAGGGCTTTCCTAGTCTGTAAAAATGAAGACTGGGGGAAGTTTGTCTACCCTTATGTTTCTGCAGCCGATTGGTGTCTATAGTTGTCTGCTATGTTGTCGCCATTCGGCGCCTACAGTGCTGAAAGGATTACCCCCATCTCCAATAAAAATCAGGATGGTTTCACACATAAAGGATTATGCCATATTTCATTTTTCAAAAGCAACTCTCATTCATGAGATTTATTATGATCTACCTTTCTATCTATCTACACACACACGCACGCATACAAAATATGTGTGTGTGTGTGTGTGTGTGTGTGTGTGTGTGTGTGTGTGTGTGTAGTCAAAGTGTATCATTGTTCATAGTTGAAGTGGTTTGCTTTTTGTGAACCTTGAACAAGGCTGTGTCATTCACCGTATCAAAGCTGAAACTGGATACTTCATTGGCATTATGAATCAGCTGACAACTGACATTGATTTGAAACAAAGATGATCAGAGTTCCTTCTGTGCTGAGAGCAGTGCACGCTTTTCTCTGTGCACAATTTGCACAACATCAAGTTCGAAAAGTTTAATGTAATCCGCTGAAAAACTCCATCAACCATTGCTGTTCAAAAACTTTGTAATTGGTCTCTTCTGTTGACACTGAGACAGCACTGGTGGTTTTATTCTCTTTGGCAAGTGTTTCTAGCTGTGCTGGCTGGAAAAAAAAAACACCCAACTTCGACAAAATATTTAAACCACATTTTGATTCTTTTTGCCATTTTGCCTTAGGCTGACAGGCATTTATTTCTTTGCATTTTGCTCCTGCCATGCAGACAAATAACTGCTATGCAGACAAATATAAAAAAAGAATTTCAAGAACTAGCAGACAAATAACTGCTACGCAGACAATATATAGAAAAGAATTTCAAGAACTAATCAGCATTTTTTCATTGACAAACTGGATGTATGGCCTTTGCTGACTAGCCTATTCATGAAGCAATCTTATTAATTGTGAATGCACAGTGATACAGGTTTTTAATGATATGGGTTTTTGCTCACGCCCTTTATTTGGCCAAGTGCACTTGCCAAGTCAAACTCTTTGCAACCCGTTTCCTGGCTCTCAATACACAGACCCCACCACATTTGTTCAGACTACTTCTGTGTTACTTTTTATGGCTTGCATCTAGCTTGTCAGAAATGAACTGCTGACCGGTACCATGTCACAACAGATATCATCAACCAATCAACCACTGGCTTACATTTAGCATGTAAGAAGTGAAGGAGAAGGAAGAGTCAGGCCACGTATCAAGATCACGGTGATGGCAGTTAGAAGTCACAACTCTTTAATCAACATTTGGTCATTTCAAGTGTCCTTGGCAACGTGCACTGTAAACGCTACAGACTCTGATCATCAACTTGCTGTGCAACAGCTGTACGAACCAATCAGTGACTCAAAAACTAATTTGCAGAACTCCACAGTGAGTTCAACTTCTGCTATGTGCACACAGAAACGCCCTTCTTTCACTAAAATGGCATTCCTTTGTTCCTGATCAATTTTCATGCCTTTTTTTTGATGGCAAGTATTTCAGACTTTGACAAACTCTTGTTTTAGGTGTTGATGCTACAGATACCAAGTTCCAAGTTAAATTAAAAGCCAGAGGTGAGAAAATGATATTGCTGCTAACAATTACAGTTGAACAGAGTTCAGCCATGTTGCAGTGAAGTCATGGGCGACATCAGTGATAGTTCTATCAAAAACACTTGACAAAAGTAGCAAGTCAGCAGAATGTGGACATGGTTGAAATGGACAACACACAAAGTTCATCAGCATCTTAAAAAAGATATGAAAATGAATATAGAGTAAAATTTGACTTTTTTTTGCATTGCTAAACACAACTGATCAACTGGTCAGAAAGTTACTACTATGCTTAAAAGGACTATCCCCATTCAAACTTCCAGCTCAGGTGTACTATAGTATCCTGGCTTGCAATGAATGGGTTCAAGAGAAACAGCTCAGTGGAGATGTTTAGAGAACACTGGCTTCAGATCACAACATCTAGACAAGCACCCCTACCACCCTCCCCATCCCCTACTACTCCCTTTCCCTCCACCTGCATTCTTCCTTTATCTTTTAGTTAAACTTTTTTTCTTTCTTCCAAATGAGGAAAATGTAGAATAAAACAAAAAATGTTACAGTGAGTTTTTTTTTCAATTAGTAAGAACACGAAAAATACAAGCAACCTGTTAGCTTCTAAGTCTGCAGCTGTTTTTCCCCACAGACCTTGCTTACCTCTGTCCTCAGAACGGAAGTGTTCCAAGGACAGGACGAGGCTGCGTATGAACATGTTGGAGTCAACCATGTTGCGGTTGACAGTGTTGGTGAACTTCTCAAACTTGCTGAAGGCGGAGGAGGAAGAACTGCGGGAGCTGGCGGGGTCCTTGGAGGTGCAGCCAGGGCTGAGGACCGAGTCCAGCATGCGGAAAGCCTCCCAGTTGAACTTGACCAGCTCCCCCAGCAGGTCAAAGCTGCTCTGCAGGATCTCCTTGTGCCGGATCTCATGCTCCACGATGTTGCTGGCCACATGCTGCCAAGTACCGGAATATGTATATTTAAAATAAAACACGTACAGAAATATATGTGTTTTCCATAAGGTAAGGTAATGTTGCTTATGGCCCAGTTGACCGCAGAGGGCCATGTGAGGGCTGTCGTCACGTTGAAGTCAAACCACAAGGTGTACTGTCCGTCATTCAACGAGGCCTGCGCGCAAGGCAACCCCAGGGAACCTTGGCGCTAGCGGGGAGGTAGGCGGGGCATTAGAGTCTGACATGGTAAGTATACTTAGCCAAACAGGGAGTATAATACAAACTCCCCATTTTGGCGTCGTATACTATACCATGTCAGACCATAGCAGAATTTAAAAGGAATAGGAGGAGGGCCGAGCGCCCTAATGGTTCCTGGGTTAACTGTTATGGCTGCATTGGCCGCCACAAATGAAAACCCTTAGAACCATCAGCCCTGGTCATGCGGATGTCCCTTAGATAAAAGTTTATGAAAGGGTTCTCCGAACGCCAGTAGGCTGCCTCCAGGAGATGGCACACGGGGACAGAGTGCTGGAACGCTGTGGACGTGGCCAACGCTCTGACCTCGTGGGCTCGAGGGGAAAGGGCTGGGAGGTCTTTGTGGGCCTGGGCATAGGCAGATTTGATAGTATAGAATAGCCACCTAGAAATCGAGCCCGCCGAGATGTCTTTCTTGTTGTTGGGGTTGATGGAAATAAGGAGGCTTCTCTGAGAGGAACGCCTGGGGTGGGAACGCTCCCAGTAGTATCTGAGACACATAGAGGGTCATAGGTCCATGTCCCCGCTGCCTTCGCTGCCTAAGATATCCGCTAGGGAGCGGATAACCAGGAAGGAGAGAGGTCGTGCCCGGTTCCTGGTTTCGCTAAGAACTCAGGCAGGAACTTAAGCGAGACCGATCCGTCTCTGAGAAAGGCGATGTCCGAGGGTCACAACTGAGGACCTGAATCCCACTTCGCCTCCTGGCTGAGGCCAGGGAGAGAAGAAGGTGGTCTTGAAGGGGAGAATGACAAGGGAATAGCACGGAGGGCTCGAAAGGGGGGTTTCTGAGGGAGTCAAGAACCAGAAAGAGGTCCCACATGGGAGCGCGCCTAGGGGACTGAGCTTCCCGTAGGGCCACCCCCCCCGAGATAGTTCTCTAAGGAGAAAGTTATTGTCGAATGATGGGCCGCCAGCTGTCAGATGGTGGTGCCTACGGCCGATCTGTAGCCCCGAATGGAACTAGCAGAGAGCTTCGAGACGATGAAAAGGTGGGATAGGAAATTGCCTATCTGGTGGGATAGGAACTTGCCTATGTGGATGTAGGAGGGGAGGAGGTAGGGGACCGAGTTAGCCGTGCACCACGTGACCCATTCTCTCATCGCGGTGGTCGCAATTTGGCTGGCATAGAAGCCAAGCGTGTAGGCGAAGCATCAGGGGATTGGAGTGAGGGAGGCCCGAGCGAGGTTTGTCTGAGTAAGTCCCACCAAGGGGCTAGCTGGAGAGGGGGAACGTGAGTGAGGGACCTGAGGTCCGGGAACCACAACTGAGTCGGCCACCACGGGGTGTGAGGATGAGTTTGGGTCTCTCCAGCCTGGCCTTCCTGATCACTTTGTGAAGTATGGGGAAGGGGGGAAAGGCGTAGGCGAGGAGTCCCGTCCAGGGGAGGGAGAGCGCATCGACCACGTACGCTCGGGGGTCCGGGAGTGGAGAGACATACATGGGGAGTCGATGGTTGTACCGGGTCGCAAATAGGTCGACCATGGGCTTGAACCAGTGTTCCCAGACGGTGGTTAGTGTCAGCTTGTTCAGGGTCCACTCTGTGTGCAGAAGGGTCCCTGACCGGCTGAGAGTGTCTGCCAGGATGTTGCAGTCCCCGCTATGTGTCTCGCGCACGGAGGGTGGCTCCCCGTGCGTGGCACCAGCGAAGGAGGGCCTCTGTCCGTAGAGAGAGGCCGATGGAGTGAGCCCCCCCCCCCCCCCCCCCCCCCCCCCCTTTGTTGATGTAATGGGCTACCGACGTGTTGTCCGTGAGGAGGAGAACCAGTCGGTGAGAGATAGATGTTGGAAGTGGAGGAGGGCCAGCCTGACCGCTTCCAATTCTAGTATGTTGATGTGGAGGCGAGCCATCTGTGCGTCCCACATCCCCGAGGCATGACTGTCCCCCAAGTGGGCCCCCAGCCCGAGTCGGAGGCGTCTGTGTGTGTATAGTTCGAGGGACTGTGTTGGGAGAGAGATCGGAACGCCTTCGTGAAGAGGAAGGGTGCCAGGGAGAGGCCAAAGGGGAGAGCTTTGAACTGGAACACTCGAGCTTGCCAGACAAACCGGAGGTAACGTCTGTGCGCCGGGTGAATAAGGATCTGGAAGTACGCATCTTTCAGATCTATGGAGGTAGCCCAATCTACGTGATGGATGGAGTCTCTGATCTGGGGGGGCGTGTCCATCTTGAACTAGGTATGTCTGAGGAACTTGTTGAGGGGAGAAAGGTCAAGGATGGGCCTCCATCCCACCGAAGGTTTGGGGATCACGAACAGGTGGGAGTAAAACCCCGGGGTTGGGCTGGAAAACTTCGGTGATGGCCCCTTTCTGAGGAGTTCGAGGACTTCCAGGCGAAGGGCGTCCGCCTGGGCAGGTGGGGGGGGGTCGCTGGGGGACGGAGGAGGAGAGCGCATGAGGGGGGAGGACGACGGTGAGCCCACGGTAGGCGAAACCCGTCCTGAAGAACCGACACTACCCAGGGGCTGAGGCCCATACGTCGCCACTGGCAGGCGGCCGGGAGAGGTTGCCCGCCAGGGGAGCCGATGGTCCAGATGGGGGGAAGGGGAAGAGTGGGCCGGTGCCTTGCTGGGCAGGTTGGGCCAGCTCCATGCGCACTACGGGAGTGTCCTCCAGTCACCGGCGGGGCCGTGCTTGCTGGCCAAACCAAAAATTTTGGCGAGGTTTAGGTTTAGGCCTCTGTGAGTTAAGTGGCCGCTTGGGGGGCCTGGAAAGGCGTGGCTGAGGCCGGGGGGCAAAGGACGCGCCTGCTTGCGTTCCTCGAGCGAGAGAGACATAGCCTAGGTGGAGTGCCTCGCCAAAGAGCGAGTGATCCTGGCCCGGGACACATCGTAGGGATGCTCTGAGTGCCGGGGAGAGTGAGGAGGAGCGTGCAAGCACCGCGTCTCTAGCCACTAGCAGACAATTAAAATGGCTTGTTGCTGCGCTGTCCGCCGCAGCCGCCAAGTGATGCGATATCCTGTTAACTAGGTGTCGCATAAAGGGGTCGCTGAATAAGCGAGGTTCGTCCTGGTGTGGTTCGGAGTTTGTATCCGAAGGCACTGGGACGGCGCCGTCATCCCCAGGCCAGAGTACCTCCGCCCTCTGCAAGAGCATGCTAAGGTAGGTATGCCCTGCAGTGGTGTGTAAGATGCCCATCAGGCGACAATCTGATGGGAGATGGCCCACTCCCTGGTAAACGGATTGTCGGCAAAGAGGGAGGCAACTGGGTGCTTCCTGTGGGTCCCAAGTAGGGCGCCGAAGGGGGCCGCATTGGGTGCCGGGGGCAAGTCTTGACCCGCGTGGGGGACGGCGTCTGCACCCCTGGCGCGTTTTGCCGGACTCTCCCACAGCGAAGTGAGTGACTGAGGTGCGACAATTCTGAGTCTGGAGTATTGGGCTGGGGCAGCCCAACGATGTCAGGGAAGGCCAAGATCGGCAGAGGGAGGGGCGTCCCTCGACACGAAGTCCGGTCGAAACCGTTCAATGGTGTGGATGTCATAAGGGATGAGAAGAAGTCCTCATCGTAGTCGTCCTCAGGCTGTGGGGAGTCAAGTTCCTGGGAAGGGAGGTCTTCCTCAGGGGGGCAAACTGCGCGGGTGCGCGCGAGGGTCCCGCCCTGGTAGGGTGGTGGCGGGGGGGAGGGGGGATGGCGGGACCCTCGTGGCTCTATGCTCGGCAGACGGGCTGGGGTGGGAGAGCCCGGACTGCCGATCGGACAGCGCCCGAGGTGGGAGACCCAGGTCGACCCCAAGTCTGCGAGGTTGGGTGCCCCAATCGACCAAATTGTTGTTCAGGTTGGGTGTGTGTATTGAGGCACTGGTCCCTCTCGGGGGCATAGAGCCACTGGTCCCCGGGGAGATAAGCGGGCTGTGGCGGCCCAGAGTACTGTGCAGGGACTCGCCGGGGACCGGGGTAACCTTGGGCAGCAGGGGGGGAATAGTAATCGACCCTGGTATGTGGTTTCCCCCCGGGAGCGTGCCGGGTCCAGTGGAATGGGACAGGTTACCCGTGGTCCCGCTGGTAGATCCTCCCCCCGGAGGAACGGGACCGAGGGACGTTGCCCAAATGGGGGCCGAGTAGGTCGGACCCCGAACGTCCTGAACCCCTAGGGGAACCTGCGACGGGCGAGCGGGGTTGGTCGGCCGTCTTGTGTATGTTCACAACCGGTGGATGCACTCGGTGTTCCCATACGCCCAGAGTTATGGACATGTGCATGGTCGTGCCAAGACGTGGCCATAAAACTGCGTCCGGAGATAACTGGACGCTCCTCGTGCAGGGGTGTTGGCTGCACCTGTGCACGGTGGGGGAGAGCGTCGTGAGACGGCGAGTCCGGATGGGGGGAAGAAGTGGACCGCGCGTCCCATAAGTGCGAGTGACGGGTGGGGGTTCCAGCCCAAGGCCGTCACCCGTGCCTGTCCGCGGCCCGGCAAAAAGTCCCCGGGGGCCGGGGGTCGCGTGACTCGGCATAGTAAGTGGATGTCTGACTATGCGCAGGAAAGCTAGAAGGCAGGGTGGCTGGGGGAGAAGCGGAATCCCGCTCGGATTTCTTGGCTAGACGGGGTCCCTTAAGGGGGGCCTTGCCCTTAGATTTCCTGGGCAGGTTGAACGAAAGGCACTTAGAAATCGCAGCCGGTTGCCTTCTAGCTTTCGAACGCAACGGTCGTGCGTCCGTCGGTCGGGTAGAGGAGGGAGAGACTCCCGCGTCCCCTCCGCGGGAGGGACGTCTCCGTCTACCGCGGCCGGCCGTTCTCCCAAGGAGAGGACGGTTCGCTCGGGGTTGGAACCAACTCGTGGGTCCCTCGGGAATGTGAGCGAACTCTGAACGTCAGAGTTATTGCTCGACCCAGCCGAGTCCTTCACCATATTGGGCGATGGCGCGAGCGCGAAACCGGAGCACACGATCGTAAACGGGAGACACGACGGTCGATCGAGGAGGATAACCAAGTCGACCGATCGATCGTGCGCACACAATAAAATAAAAATGTAAACAACGCACACAATGGAATATACAGGTAAACAAGTCCGTACAGGGACACAAAGCGCAGCAGAAATGAGCGAAACAGTGCGTGAGAAGCGACCGTGGCGTGGGCCCAAAGTGCTGAGTAACGCCACGTGTAAATACAATGACGCCGGTCGATCGCGATCGTTAAAGACACGAAGGCGAGCGAGAATAGTGACAACTGAAAGAAAGGGGTGCAAACCAATTGAGGAAGCAAATTCAGGGCGAAAAAAAAACCACGTAAAATACCGAGGGTTAGAAGTTGGTGCACAAGAGAGGGAGACCGGCGCAAAACAAGATGGCGACGAGACCGGCTCACGATCGTCGCGCGGGAGGGGAGGTTGTGAAAACCGGAGCACACGATCGTAACACGACGGTCGATCGAGGAGGGTATACAGGTCGATCGACCGTGCGCACACATAGCAATATAACACAATGGAAATATAAAAGTAAACAAGCTCGCACAGTGACAGAAACGCAGTAGCGATGAACGAAAAACGTGCGTGGGCAACGACAGTGGCGTGAACCAAAAGTGCTGAGTAACGCCACGTGTAACAGCAATGCCGAAGGGCGATGCGATCGCCACGCACACGACGCCGATCGAAAATGTGGCAATGAATGGGAGGGTGTAAACAAATGTAGGAAGCAATTTCGAACGACAAACCAGTGTAATTGCGTGGGCTAGAAAGCTGGTGCGACAAGGAATGGAGACTGGAGCAAAAAACAAGATGGCGACGAAACCGACCCGCGATCGTCGCAGATGAGATAGTGGAATCGTGATACAAGTAACGGCGAGATTAGAAATCGGAATTTTGGGGCAAAAGGCCGTAAAGGCGAGTGAAAATGCAAGGCCGATGGACAAAGGGAGGCCGAGAAAAAAACGCGAGGGACGTGGCGATGGAAAATGCCGATCAACCTCGAACCGGTTACGCAAATAGACAAGAACCGGGAGCACCACGATCGCGAGAAAAAATTTTAGCGAATAAGGGTAGAATGCTAGCCCATCCGATAACCTCACACGTCAAGATATAAGCGGAAGCCACAGATAAATGAGTACAGAGTGCAAACACAGCAATCTTTACACAAAGGCAAAGTATAGGCGAGACAGAGCACAAGACTTATCTTGCTTGGGCGACAGGCCGAAGTAGAATGACGAGTACACGATCTTCGGCATCTTCCGTAATCGGAAGTAGGGTGGGCGTCACGTGACTATCTTATGACTGCATTGCCACAAAACTTCGGCCTGACAGAGCTGACTGACAGCCGTTTAATGCTATGGTCTGACATGGTATAGTATACGACGCCAAAATAGGTATGAGTATGATACATACACGTCTATCTGTTAACAACGGATTCCACACACTGACCAAAAATAAAACCACATCCAGCTGTCAATCACAAATGAAGACAGGATTAGAGCTCTCTTTCCATCAACTTATCTCACATGCTCTCTCTACAGAATCATTCCCATTCCACTCACTCAGGGCCCCACATACACACAACTGTCACAGTCCCCAGCAGTCCAATTAATTCCCAGTCATCATGGTGCAGTCCTTCAGACAAACTACTGCAATAGGTCACTCTAATGGTATGGAATGATTCCTGTTCTGATTCAACATAACATTAAAAAAAACCTTCAACCAAGCCAAAGCACAATCTACTCTAAAAGAATCCCTAGCATCCTCAAGAGGGCTGATCATGCCTCTGTGATGGCCAACAAGGGTTGAAAGAAACACTGACGGCGCAGTTTTCAACAAATCTGTCAGTCTACTCACGAGGGCAATACACATATTGCCTGCACTAGAATGAGGCGGCCACGAAACATGGGTTCCTGACCAATGGAACACTTTGATTTCGAAAATCTGCCAGCAACTGAACAGATGGGTTCCAGTGACCCATTTGTAAGCAGAATAATGCTCGAGGAGAATTCATCCATACATTATCCCTACACATTAATATCTCTGCAAGGGACTGGATCACTACCGGCAGTAATCAGACTTGGACATGCAATCTGTATGATTAATGACAGCTTATGCACAGAAAAGACCAAAAAATATGAAGTGCAACTGCATGTTCACACTCTCTGTCTCTGATCCACATAGTGTCCTGCAGTCTGCAGTCTTAAATTTAAGAAGCTCCCTCATCATCTGACACGTAGGGCTCAGTCTGTCTAGGTGTGCTGGAAGGCAATACACACAAGACACTATGCATGAATGAGATGAGAGATGCCCCCTGTCAGACTGACATGTAGCAGTCCACGTCGCATGAGAAAGATCTGGTCACAGTAGGAGGTGTCTCCCCGCAGATAGCTCTCCACTGCCCTGGCCAGCCAGAACCTGTCCCAAGACACACACAACAATACATCTCTGTCATCCTTCTTGTGTCTGTTCAAGATTCGCACTTATTTTTTCCCCATTTTGTAAGGACACAACTCAATAATTGGTGGGTTTTTCTGGATATTTCATGGGCAGATTTTGATATTTAAAGAACAGGTTTCTGGAAGAAGAGTACATCAGTCCTTATCAAAAGAAAAAATCAAATACCAGGAAAGCATATTTCTATGCCAGTATCTTCAATTCCAGTTTCCACTTATTTCCATTCAATTTCTTCAAATTCATATGTTCTGCCTGCAATGGATGATTCTGAGGTGTTTGCTGCGACACATTTACATTCAGAAAGATCTGAATTTGTTAGGTCCCCCACCCCCTCTTTCTTTTCCCAGCGAGGAAAAACTTTTCTGCCTGCTCCCCTTTAAACAAACAACAATTGTCAGCAAAATACTAGACATGTATTAAATAGTAATAAAACAGTAAAAAAAAACATTTAGCCGAAAGACATGACATACACATTACATCAA
The DNA here is from genome assembly GCA_016801955.1 of Conus betulinus. NCBI lineage: Eukaryota > Metazoa > Mollusca > Gastropoda > Neogastropoda > Conidae > Conus > Conus betulinus. The sequence continues at coordinate 88,497 of JADBJO010004393.1, read as the reverse complement.
AAGTCATCTAGTGATGCAACAGGTGAAAGTTAAGGAAAAAAGGACATTAAAAGAAATTAAAAACAAAATTAACAAACAAATAAACAAAAACTCTGACTGAAAGTGACTGGCAGAAAATGGACAAGTGTCCTTACCTGAAAGTAGAGGTGGGTGGTTCTCTCTTCATCACCTCCACAATCTTGGACAACAATCCCTTGTTGCCTCGACACATCAGTTGCCTGTACACAACACAGCAAGGTGTAATGCAATGTTGCACAACAATCCCTCGTTGTCCTGATACATTTGTTCTTTTTTCATCATCAACATGGTGTGAGCAATGTAATAAATTGTTAAGTAATTTTGTTTGGATCACAATTCTTTGTTGCCCTAACACGTCAGCAGTCTGTACACAACAAAACAAGGAGTGATGTAATATCTTTCACGTTATGTAATGTAATGTTGGACAAAAACCTCTTTTTACCCCTACATATCAGATCTTGGACACCATCACAACAACATGATGAAACATAATACAACGTTGAACAACAATTCCCTGTTACCCTGACACATTCACTGTCTGTATATCATCCACATAGCATGGTGTGCTGCACTGTACTGAGTTATGCTGTACTTACTATAATGTAATGCACTGTTGGACAACAATTCTTTGTTGCTCTGACACATCAGCTGTCTTTAAATCATGAACACTATACTGTATACCATCCACACAATGTAAAGTAATATAATGCAACATAATGTAAAATAATCTAAAGCAAGGTAATGTGATGTTGGATAACAATTCCTTGTTGCTCCAATCCATCAGCTGTCTGTATACAATGTGAAGTAATGTAATGTAAAACAGTTTAATGTAACTTAATTACTGCAATATATTGTTATGCAATGTTAGACAACAATATCTTACTTCACCAACACATCAGCTGAATGTAATATAATTAATGTAATGTAATACTATAAAATGTTATGTAATGCATTGTACTGTAACGTTGGACAACAATATCTTGTCCCTGAACATCAGCCAACTGCATACCATCAGGTTGTAATGCAATGTAGCATTAGACAAACCCCTTGTTGCTTTTTGGAACATCCACTGTCTGCTCACCATGTACAAGGTGTAATATAATGTTATGTCATGCAATGCAACGTAATGTTGAAAAGCAATCCTTTGTTGCCCCAACACAGCCATCTTATCACCCTCAACACAGCTTGGTGTAATGTGATGTGATGTGATGTAATGCTGGACCATAATCTTTTGTTGCCCCGACGCAACATCTGTATATCGCCATCACAGCATAATGCAATGTGATCTACTGCGATGTTGGGCAACAAAACCTGGATCCCTCGACACTTCAGTTTCTGTGCACCATCTACATAGCAAAGTGTACTGCACTGTTATTACCAAATGTACAGTAGTGTAATGTTGGACAACAATCCTTTGCTGCTCTGACACTTTATCTGTTTGTCCACCATCAACATGACATCATGCTATTGATGGGTTAATATCAAATATAAAATGATTGGATGTCTGTTCCACTATTAACAATCTAGCAGAATTGTATGAATTAGCATGAAGAAGAAAATTTTGAAGTAATCTGCATGCATACTAACAAATCAACTGGTACAAAAACCCACACACATATTTATATATCAATTGCACAAAAAGACGGACAAAGATCTGGAATGAAAAGCACGTAGGCTTTCTGTGAGTCCCATAAATTACATCTGGGTCTGCAACAACCTGGATGGTTGAGAGCCAGACTCATGATCTTGAAGTTGTGAGTTCAGTACAGGGGGATTTTTGTCTCAGAGTGAACACTAGTTCTGACTCCATTTACCCAGAAGTCCTTCGAAAAAGACTATAAACTGAGGTTCCATGCATGAATGCATGCATAACACGTTGCACTCATGTAAAATCCCATGTAAAATCCCACATCCAACTTTCGGATGAGAAGGCTTGTTCAGCCCTAAGTACATATGACACATATACACATAGCATGCACCAAAAAAAATGAACGAAAACTAAGTGACTGACATTTAACTGACTGACAGAGGAAATGACTGAATGTAGAGCCAGCAGGCAGCCCTTCAGTCGGTTCTACCCAGGTAAGCAGCCCATGTGTGGAATACAAAGTGTTTACAGCTTGAAATCTTATCAAGGATATGCGCTTTTTAAGTACTCTTCATGATCATTATAACAACTTACTTGTTGATGGAATCAAGGTTCTGTAGAGCTAAGGGTCCCGCATGCACTGTAGAAAAAGAAGTGCAAAAACAAGCATGTACATCACCCTATGGGAAATAATACAACAACAGGACAACTGTTTCTTCATTTTAGTCTACCATCATTAAAACAATGTATTTTTCGTGAGATACCTTTTCCAACCATAGCTTACTTTCTTTCAGTTCTGAAGGAAAAACAGCACACACACACATACCGGTCTTATATCAAAATGCAATTTTTTGATGGAATGCAAATCATAACAACAATAATTCACATTATGCAGCGACAATAACATCGGTTTGCATTCCCACTGACATCTAATCCTAAATGCCAGCGCCACCCCTATTTCTAGATCTAATGCAAAATGCTCAATGTTAGTGCCACATCACCACACAGACAAGTTCTTTCCTACTGATTCTGTTTTCATTCTGCATCCAGTCAGAAAGCTTACCACCACTGATTTCTATCACTTTTGTAATCATTAGGATGACAGCACCCAGACAGTTTACTATCAATTTTCATCGCTTCCACAGTCATTTATAACACAAGCCTCCAGACAGTTTATAATTCATTTTCATCACTTGTCTAGTCATCATCGCAGTAGCACTCTGACAGATCAGTTTACAACTGGTCTTTTTTCAAATCTCTACACATCATCGGCACCCAGAGATAGAAGCAAAATATTTTTCTCATATATGTAATCATTATCACACCAGCATCATACAGATAACGCCCCACTGCTTTTCATCATGTCTATAGTCATTATCACAACAGCACCCAGAAAGACAGCATGTCACTGATGTTAATCACATTTGTAGTCATTATCATCCAGTACCCAAACAGATTACTTATCACTGATTTTTCTATCTCTACTTCTAATTATGGCAGAACCTAGAGAATTAATAAATACTGATTTATCAGCTCTACTTACATCATCATATAAGCACCATGTTAAATAACCTATCACCGATATTCATCTCTCATCATCGCCACACCAATACCCACAGAGATAACTCACCATTGATTTTCCTCACTTCGCTCAGTTCGTTCTTGGACAACAGCAAGTGTTTATAGCTGAAACATCAGAGAAACCTGTTGATGCACTGCACAATCGTGCCTCATACTACAAGTCATCACACTTAGGTACCTCTCCTTTTAAATGATACATTTCAGTCAGTCTAGGTTCAGTTGACATTTTTATCGCTTGATACAAATGAAATGCTTTCTCCAGTAAGTCATCATTATTGCTACTCAAAATACAGACACTCAGATTCACACAATGCCTATGTATCCCACATGAACACTACAACATGCCCACAGGCAACAGCACCCCCTTACATACACACATACCTGTGCAATGAATAATTATCACAGAAAACACGCACCAGGCAAAGGAACTGGTTCTCACACACACACACACACACACACACACACACACACACACACACAGATACAGAGGCACAGACACACACACACACACACACACACACACACACACACACACACACACACACACACACACACACACACACAGGAGGCATGTGCACTGAGTACTGACTCTGAGTGATCACAGAAGCTGTGCACCAGACGCAGGAACTGGATCTTGAGGGCCACTTCAGGACTGCACTCACAGGATGCATTGTGTCCACGCAACCGGTGACGACTGTGGTGACGAACACTGTCAAGTTTTAGAAAAATATTTCAGATGCCCCAACAGTTAGAGTTCCAGTGTTGGTTTGGTCTTCATATCACATTTTTTTAAGTCCTCCTACACTTTGTGCTGTGCTCATAATTTAAGGACCTTCAGGAGATGTAAGGAAGAGACTGAAGCCCTCCTTTTAGCACCAACCATCGGTTCCAGATCCTCCCATCCACTGTCAGGGTTCCCACTTCCTCACAGGAAAAAAAAATCATGGGTTTTTCAGGGGTTTCTAAAGGGGATATTTTAATTTTTAAGGGGCAAATTTAGCCGTACAATTGAAAAAAAAGAGAGTGAATAATTACCTTACACATGTAATCCAGCCATGATGATAAGGTGATTACACTTCTGTAGTCTTTTCCAAGCTAAATATCATATACAAAAAATTAAAAATGAAGTCTCTTTATACAGAAATTGAGAAATTAGAAAAAGAACATTTTCAATCTGTTTTCCAGACCAGTATCTGACATGGATGTCCTGCTGCTTCTGTTTCAAGTTCTTATTCAATGATTCGTCAAAAAGCATGGCATATTCAGTCTGTGATTTCATTCTTTTATCAGTTCTGACAGAAAAAAAAAAGGAGCAATGTCAAAAGTCGCAAGATATCTACTTTTGGTTTCCCCATACTGATAGTTCATCGCAACGAGTAATCTGGAAACATTGCTGCAAACAGTTTCGCGCTTCAGCAGATTGGAAACTGTGATGGTTGTTGATAGCATGAATCGTACACAACACTTCAGCTTTCAACACTTCTGTCCCACTTGCTGTTATAGTGCATGGCCGACGATTCTTACTGAGGAAAGGGTCTGACCCGATGTTGCTGAATCTGATGATTGCCGAACGAAGTCGGTAAGACTAACGACTAGCCTACTTGCTTTTCCCCAATTCCTCGTATTTTTTCCCCTTTCCATGACTTGCAATCGCTGATTCGCCTATTGCCCGAACATCAACGTTCTTTTTGCACACTTTACAGAAAAACGCAAGTTTGTTGTCTCTGCATTCAGTGATCCAGTCAATATTCTTCCTTCTGAAACCACAACAGATTAAATGCGCAATTTCCCTTAGGCATGATGACAGACGCAACAGTATGGACTTCACCGGAAGATGAGGGAGCATAGCACTCTTTGTCGGAAGTCGAACTGCGCATGCACAAACGATAACCGACTATTGAATGCTTCTTCCCTTTGCTTGAAAGCAGACGACATGCAAAACGATTTGAGAGGAAAAAATCAATGCCCGAAGTCTTGTTCGCATTTATTCTCCAATTCGTCTTCAAATGTTACGGTCAGTTTTGATCAGAAAACGATTTTTAAGGGGATTTCAAGGGATGGTAGGGATATCTGCAGTTTTCAAGGGCCTTTTTGACCCAGTTGAAATTTAAAGGGTTTTTAAGGGTCTTCAAGAGGCGTACGAACCCTGACAGTACAATGTCATACATACTTATCTTTCCTGTTAACATTTGAAAAAAATCACATCTTCAACACTTTCTTTTAAACTCATATACGATGACTGAAAACCTGACACACAGTTTTCTCAATGTAGACTGTGGACAGGTCTTTTCTTTCACAGACTGTAGCTCTGGCACAGACAGATTCAAAAGAGCTTTGGTGTGTGACAAGGGAATATAGAAAAAAAAAAGACTAAAAATAAATAAAACAGGTAAAAAAAAAAAAGGCCAAATCATGAAATACAGCGTAACATCTCTTTAAACACCTCTATACACCATTCCAAACTGGGTCTTTGATGAGAAGAGGTTGTAATACAGCAAATCTAATTCAAAGACAACAATATTTAAAAAAGAAACCTTAACTCATTCACTTTCTCTCAGCCAAAAAAAATTCCTGATAAATAAGATCAGAATGTAACCAGGCCTATTTCCCCCCCCCCCCCCCCCCATCCACCCTACCCCCCAACCATCTCCCCACTTACTTCCTCTTCCCCTTATATTTCAAGGGAAAAAAAAAGTCTTTAAATGTCATTAAAAACTGTCCAGTGCTTCAACTATATCTGGCTCCACATATGTGGCAAGCGCACATTTTCATAAACATATTAGTAATCATTTGCGTGTGTGCCTGGATTTGGAGATAAAATTTGAGAGATCTGGTCTTAGCATGATGTTAGGCTGTCAAAATGGCACTTCTTAGGCAAACAAAATGGCACTTTTTAGGCAAACAAAATGGCACTTCTTAGGCAAACAAAATGGCAGGCAAACAAAATGCACTTTTAGGTAAACAAAATGGCACTTTTTTTAGGCAAACAAAATGGCACTTCTTTGGCAAACAAAATGGCCTTGTTTTTTTGCCTTTTTCTTCCTCTTTATTTGAATTGTTTATAAATACTTTTGGGGAGAAAATAATAAGCAAGAGAAACCTGTGCTTTGAACAGTTAGGCTGTTTGCCTCTGAATCAGATAGTTATGAAATTTAAACTGCTTGTGGAGTTGGCTTTTTATGATTTGGAAACCCTCTGTCCGGCAGTACCACATTCAAATCAGAGGAGGTTAAGGTGGGGGGATGAGACTGATGGGCACCTACCACACTCTGATATCCAGGTGACCCTCTAATGGTTCCCTGCTCCTACTGCCATTTGAGTAAGGCACTTGAACAACTAACCCTTTATTATAATAAATATTGCACTTTGATATCCAGGTGACCCTCTAACGGTTCCCTGCTCCTACTGCCAACAGAATATGGGACTTGAACAATAACCTTTTCTGTTATAATATATACTTTGAAGACTACTTTCAGCAATACAGAAACCAACGGAGAAAACATAAGTATTATACTTGAAAGCAGTCTCTGATATACAGTGATACCAATTTAACTTGTCAAATACAGCAATTCATTCCCTAAGCGCACAGGGTATGTAACATCATAGCAGTGCAAGGATGAACTGAGGTCTTATTTGTAGGATTTACTGTACAACTGAAACACAGTTTAATAAGACGTCTAGTGCATTGATGTTATGATCCTTGTCGGCTATAGCATCCTTAGTATGTGCGTGGAAGACAAGAGAACATGCAGTTTGGTACTCAGTACTCACAGCTGGTATTTCCATATGAACTGGTCAAACAGTTCACTCAGACCTGGGGCTAGCTTTAAATCTGCCAACTTCCGCTGAACCTGCAACACAAGGCGTCAAGTAAGAAAATAGATCTGAGTTTTTAACATTAAATTATAAATGGTCTATGTCTGTTAGATACCATGATCACAACCAATGCCGGGGATGCTGGTCAATCTTAGGAGATGAAAGCTGACCAAGGCCCATGCTAAAACAAACACACACACACACACACACAACACACACAAAAAATCACCAACTAAAAACAAAACATCACCAACTAAAACAAAAAGGCACAAAATATATATGCACTTTTGACAAGACCCAACTGGACATAGTACCAACCTCAATACTAACCAGAAACTTCTTATGAGTCCGACTAAAAAGAAACACTCGTGTCTCACTTTGAGAGACGCGGACTCTCAGCTGGGTGATCATGGATTCAATTCCTGTCACAGCCATTTATTTGTGGGATTTTTTTCTGCTCCGACTAGCTCTTACCCAAAGTTGAGTTTGCAATGGACTCAACTGGGAAGACTGGGACCACACAGCTGTTTCATCCACTTACTGGATGCATCCCTCACAGTGCTGCGCAAACCTCCTGACCATCACTGCTGGTGGCGTTTTTCTCTCAGGCCTTGGATGTATTATAAAAGTATGTGTAGAGTATAGCCCTGTCATGCAGAAGAATAAGAAACACCCGAAGGTGCTGGGAGAACCCAGAGAAGCACTGTCTTCACCTGCCTTTAGAGCAGTCCTGTACCACCCTTGGAGGCCTGCGCTGTGTTGACGATGGGTACAGGCAGTCTGACATCAGACTGAAAATATGTAGCATAATCATCATTCAGCATTAGTAATTTTCTTTTTTTAAGTTTCCTGTTCTGAAGTTGTCCATGCCTTGCTCTTGTGGTGACTTACCTTTCAATTGCCTCTTCATGTCTATGGCCCTGGTTTGATTCTGTCAGGTCACTAGTGCCGCACGCGTGCGCGCGCGCGCACACACACACACACACACAAGCACACAGCATGCACATCCCCGAAAACTCAAACAGGCCAACAACTCAAACATCAACGATTTGGACAGCAACTGAAAAAAAAGAATACAGACAGACATGAGGTTAGATTCTTCTTCATTAATCCTCATAAAAGAACTCACAACAACTACACATCTGTTCAGAGCACAACAGAAAAAAAAAAATTAACAAATACCTCAATAACAAAAATATTTATTAAAAGGTGGGTGATATAATTCTAGGGCATCTTTGGAGATATGCCTAACTCTACACAGAGTAACTAGTGGGGGCAAGCCCCCAACCCACTGCAATGGAGGAAAAGAACAACTGAGCATAATACATTGGCTCTGAAAACACAAAAGGCAGGATACAAAAACCAGAAAGAGCTTTCTATCCAGAGTTTGGCCATGGGAAAAGAAGGAAATGGACATAAGTGTGTACTGGAGACTGAAAACATAAGACGATCAATGAGGCATCTTTATACAGCAGCAGCTACAAAGTTTTACAAAAATCACAATACCACTCTTCATAACATTGTGCAATTGTGATTTTTTTTTTTTTTTTTACAGTTTTCTTCCTTTGGCTGACTAGTGTTTTGCTACAGAATTTTGGGTTGGCAAACTGGCTGTAACATACAAATAGTTGATATGCTTAAAAAAAGAAAAAAGAAGTGGGGGGGGGGGGGGGGGGGGGGGGGAGGAGTTTAGGTGGAAGCTTGAGGGGAGGGGTAGGGGTAGGGCGGCACAGGAACGATTTGATGACAGACATTGCCAGCCTCCAGGCGGTCTGACCTTTTTCCGGTGTTTTCCCCAGCAGGAACAGGCCCAGCACGTAGACCACCTCCACTCTGTGAACCAGTTCTTCTGTGATCTTCAGCCCCTGCTGCTGCACCAAGGCTCCTCCTTCTGAGCAGGGCTCCGAGATACCTGCCCACCCCGAACACACTGACAAACATAGGTCATGTATACACCAGCATCTCCATGAACAAAATCTATCCATAAAAGAATAGGCACTTGAATAAAAGAAATTCTTCAGAGGCCTTCAATATAAACAAAAATACTAGATGCTTTATACCCAGTATTTATCAATAAAAGAGAAATACAGTCCGTTTACAGGTAACTGCAACTGATCTAAGGTAAAGAGAGAGAGACTGAACAAGAGTGACAGAGAGAAAAAAGAAATTGTATTTGAAGCATCTTGCTATACAGAAATATACATCAATCTTATGCTAGACTTTGTCGTCTTCTTGTAGTGTTGTGTCTAGCACATGGTGTGTGTGTGTGTGTGTGTGTGTGTGTGTGTGTGTGTGTGTGTGTGTGTGTGTGTGTGTGAGTGAGTGAGTGAGTGAGTGAGTGTGTGTGTGTGTGTGTGTGTGTGTGTGTGTGTGTGTGTGTGTGTGTGTGTGTGTGTGTGTACGCGCGCGCGCGAGACTGTGCGCGCGCGCGTGCGTGTGTGTGTGCGTGAATGCGTGCGTGTGCGCAGGGTGTGCATGCGCGTGCGTGCGTGGGATTGTGCATGCATGCATGTGTGTGTGTGTGTGTGTGTGTGTGTGTCCTGTCTATACCAAATCATCTGCTTCTCATAGATTGCCTGAACTGCCAATACAGAATTCTTCACTGTATAAAATGCACTTATAATAAGGCTCTTTTGACTACCTTGATGGTAAAACAATGAACAGGCTTACTGTCATCTGACAATGTACATTTTTGGCTCAATACAAAAATTAAGAAAAAAAAAAAAAAAACCATAAAATTACCAAAGCATACTATCTATACATGACTTAAAAGTTTATCATGTTCATTTAAAAAAGAAATTCATGACTGCCACCAACAGATTTCTGCTATTTTCTTAACTATGTCACCGAATTCTGGAAAAGAAAAACTGAAAGATAATTTGTACATATTCTAGAATGTTTATGTTCTCCACTAACAAATGCACAGGGAAGAATTTGATGATTTTTTTTACCAATGTTTTGTTCCCTTCATTACAAAAACATGTTCAATGTTGGACCATTCAACTTGTCAAGTTTTACTGACACAAAGTGAGAAATGCCTTTGTGCTGCCATCTTGTTCAGGATTAAGAATGGTGTACAATCTGTCTCAAAATAACACAATCAGAAAGAAAATACTCCTTTATTTTCTGTCTACAGGAATGAACTGCAGCCTGTACTGTTTCCAGTTTGATTGAAGCTCTCACGTGCATTAAAACTCTTCATCCTATGGACATTATTCGTTTTGGCACATCACACTTTGTCAGCAGGACACCAAAGAAGTTGAAATTTATCACATCATTGTTGTGATAAAGCTCAGCTGCTGTGGGTCCGGACATTTGGTCAGGTCAGAAAAAAAAAGAATACCTGCCAATGATTGTCTATTTTAAACAAAATCAGGTATAAGATTTGTCTTGTACAATCTGACAGACCAATAAGTAATTTCAAAGACATGCTGCATAGATATCATGAAAGGCAAGCGGCATTCTGATTGCTGATTGTGAATCTCTCGAGTCAAACTCCAGCAGCTGGCACTAAACACACACTCAAGGGAGTATATGCTTTTGAGCAGTGGTGATGGGAACAACTGGACATGAAGAAATAGTGGACATGAAGAAAAGTCTGTGAGGAGAGAACCCTGGATCTGTCACGGTGCTCACAGGTTCAACCTGTGGCCATCTCTGTGAATCAAAGTTTGTGATGATCCTAGTCACTAGCAATGTGTTCCAATATGTGTGTGTGTGTGTGTGTGTGTGTGTGTGTGTGTGTGTGTGTGTGTGTGTACAAATTTCCTTCAACAGACCTACATCTGACAGCAAATACTTTTGTTTAACCATCAAAGCAGATTTTCTAAAGAAATTTTCCCCCGGGACAACTCTCGTTTCCATTTTTTTTTTCTCTCTTTTTCATTTACATGCCCTGAGTGCACGAGTCCTTGGATATCTCTCTTATCCGAAACACTAGCAATCAGACTACTTTTAGGTCTATTGAAAAAAAAAAAAAAAGAAAGAGTGCAATAAAACCTACTTCACACAGATTTGAAACAGACCCACCATTTTCGTGCTTTCAGCTATTGTATTGCAGTGAGAAGTTTTCACCATTTGTTGTGTGTGCATTACCTGAATTGAAGATACTGCAACTCTTTTTTCTTGTTTTGATTTGCTGTATTTTCAGGTTAATCAAACTTGCAACAGCATCAGTAACTTGGCCACCTTTCCACTGTTGTTATTTTTGTCACTGTGTGGCAGTGATAATGGTTTTCTTTTCAAACAGTGTTCAGCAAAAACAGAGAGAGAGACAGTCCATCATACCCCCAATGAAGTCCTCCAGGTCGTCACGGTCCTGCTGATCGAACACTTCATCAGCCATCTGGTTATCTATCCACTCCATCCAGCAGTCCAGCTCACTCACCATACCTCTGAACCGTGGCGTGTCTGCATACACAAAGAGTAAACCTTTACACTGAAGCATACTCATATGCAATTAAACAATGCCACTGGTGAATTAACAGACAAAATTTGACAATAGAACAGGTTGCGTTCTTTATTCTGTTGTATCTTTTTTGTGTGTGCATATCTGAATAATGATTGTTGCATAAAAAAATGTGTAGGAAAGAACAAAGAATAGTTAGACGATGACTGCATCTACATTGTGGAAAAATGAAAACCATATAAAGAGTTAAAGGAAAAAAAATCAAACCACAATAATCACACGACACTTTTGGGAAATGCACTGAAACCTTTTACTGGCTATCCAATAGTGCAGGAAATGACAGTGCAGCGTATAGGCCCAGCACTTACAAATTCATGGCATCTTTCAGAACTGCTGTCCTGTCTCACCCTCTTCTATTACTTCCTGTACATTCCCTGCATCTCCTCGTATTTACACAGCAGAATATAACAGTGGTGATAACATTATGTACCCCCAGACTAAAATGGGGAGTCTGTATTATACTCCCTGTTTGGCTAAGTATACTTACCATGTCAGATCATAGCATTAAACGGCTGTCAGTCAGCTCTGTCAGGCCGAATTTTTGTGGCGAATGGAGTCATAAGATAGTCACGTGATGCCCACCCTACTTTCGCCAACGGAAGATGCCGATGTTCGTTTCCTGTACGGCATTCTACTTCGGCCTGTCGCCCAAGCAAGATAAGTCTTGTGCTCTGTCTCGCCTATACTTTGCCTCTGTGTAAAGATTGCTTGTGTTCGCATTCTGGACTCATTTATCTGTGGCTTGCGCTAAACCCCAAGTACACTTGCCGTGTGAGGCTATCGGTGGGCTAGCATTCTAACATTTGATTTATTGAATTATTTTCGCGATCGTTGTGGTTCCCGTTTTGTGGCTATCCGCATAACCGGTTCGAGGTTTATCGGCGTTTTCCATCGCCATGTTCGTGGCGTTTTCCTTGGCACCCTCAGTCCCGGCCTTGCAGACTCACTAAACTTAATTTTAAAGAAATTTGAAGGTCTTGAAATGGAGATTTCAGTCTCATGGACTTTCAGAGATCTTCAAGGACTGCATGAACCTTGACTGGTGTCAAACCGCCTTGGCTTAAGGCTGTGTCAGGTCAACTGACATTGGCTTGAACACCAAGGCTACATCAAAATGTTGTTATGCTCTGCTTAGTTATGTGGGAATTGTCTTCAGTCTTGACAGGCTCCTAACATAACATTATCAGAATTGTCTTCAGTCTTGACAGGCTCCTAACGTAACATTATCAGAATTGTCTTCAGTCTTGACAGGCTCCTAACATAACATTATCAGAATTGTCTTCAGTCTTGACAGGCTCCTAACATAACATTATCAGAATTGTCTTCAGTCTTGACAGGCTCCTAACATAACATTATCAGTCTCCAAAATCCCCCCGAAGTCGAAGTGTGGCTGCCTACATGGCGAGGTAATCAAAAACGGTCACACACGTAATGTTCTCATCCCCCGCTGATGCGTTTGTACCATAGTGTTCAGGTACTTCGGCTGTTCAAATGATCCCTGGAGTCTTTAAGCCAGGGTACACAACAACAACAACAAACATCTTTGGTGTTAACACTGTGAAACTGAGAGAAAATCATAGCTTCCAGTAAATTTGATCCAAAAAATTATTTTTAGCACTAACATTAAAAATAATGAATAATTAAGCTACATAGTTTCAATCAGTTTCAATGGTGACATCAAATATACACCAGACAGACACCAGCGAGCTTACATTCTTTACTGATGGCAATCCTGACCAGCCGTGGTAACAATTCAGGAATACCCAACAGCAACTCTGTAACAGATGTTGACACATTCAATGAACTGAACATACTGAGAGAGAGAGAGACAGAGAGAGAGAGACAGGTATATATAGAGAGAGAGATAGACACACACAGAGAAAGAGAGAAAGAAAGACATTCTGTGAGTGTGTGTGTGTATATGTGTGTGTTTGCGTGTGCATGCATGCATATGTGTGTGTGTCTGTAGGTGCATGTACACATATGAATTCATGTGAACATGCATGCCTGCATCTGTGCTTTCGTCTGCATGTTACAGAGTGTATGCCAAAATTAATTCCTGAGTAATTCTATGTGTGACCATGTATTTCATTTTTCTTTGTACTAATTTTACCTCTGCGTGTATGTGTGTGTGTGAGTGTTGTGTGTGTGTATGTGTGCATGTGCGTGTGCATGCGTGTGTGTGTTGGCCATCTGGCTGTTGGAACACACAGCAACAAATTCCATAATTATGATCATTATTATCACCACTGTTCTAAAACTACAACTCAGCGATCAGAAAGAAACTGAGATTATTTCATCTATCTTTGTTGTTCGGGGCAAAGGAGGTGGGCGACTTTACCCCCCCCCCCCCCCCCCCCTCAAATTTAATGAAAAGATATTGAACAAAGTCATTTCAATCCCAAGGTTTGAATTAGTTTCACACACACACACACTTACTAAAAATTAATTCTGACGGGCAACTGTGGAAGCAGAATCAGGATGGATCGCAAAAGTAGAATGAAATTAAAAATGGGGGGAAAGCCAAAGGCATGTCTGCTATTTTCTTCCATTCAAGCAAGTGGTGAACAGAACACTTTGTAACAAGAATGAAGGCCATTTAACTTACCTTGATTTATATCTCTTAGGTTCACAAAGCCTTTACTCCTCTTCTGTTTATTTTGGGCAAATACTGCAAGCACACAAACACAGTGAACATCCACTTCATCAATTAAAGCAGCATTTACACTTACATATTGTTCACAGATTCAAAAAGATCATGACTTGTCATATACCAAGCACACCAACTTTCGATCCATATTGCAAGGGAAGAATTACATAAAAAGAAGAAAAGAAAAAGAAAAGAACACACACAAAAAAAAACTTTCAATCAATCTGCAAGAAAAGATGCTTACTGGCAGCATGTCTCAACATAAGTAACTTTTTTTCAAGAAAAAAATAGTGATGGCACTTAAATGGGACAGGTGAATACACAAATCATCACCCATTAGAACACAATAAAGCATCTGATGGCCTCAGGATGACTTTATATAAAAGTATTGGAAATGGAGGATTGAAACAAGGGGAGAGAGAGACACTGAGCAAACACAACCATTGTGCTGATGAAAACAAAGTCTTTAGTCAAGCACAATGAACTGTAAGTGTGTATACACATGGAAGTTATAAAAACAGTGACTGAAAGCATGTCAATCACTCTGCATCATTTCTGGAATTTTATTCCCAGAACTGTCAAAGAGAAATACATGATGTACACAGGCATTCAGCATTCTTTCATTGAATTGTTATTTTACTGAACTTCACAGGGATGTGCAAAATCTCAACAAATCACTTGTGTTCAATTTCAAAATGTATGTACTCCTAACCATCCTCTTTGCACATTCTGAATAACTGGTAAACAGACATCTTCATACCCACAAAACATTCTAAAAACTTCAAACAGACCAAAAAAGAACAACACAAAAAGTAAGTTGGTGTGAATGAGCCATAAAAACCCAACACATACATGATGATTTGTTTTCATAAATGTCCAGGTCGGAGATGGCCACGGCAAGTATACGGCAAAAATTAGCCAGTTGGGTGTCCTCCAGGCAACACAGTAATGTCCGCAGATTGTCTGAAACACACAGACATTTTGTGTGAGCAGGATGCAGTACAACAAGTAGAAATACTACTTCAAGTAATAACTACCCTTTTCACACACACATACACACACGTGTATCTGCACCAAAGAAAAACTCCCTGAAAAGGTGTTCCATATCAAGACTTTCTCCTGAAAAAAAAAAACAAAAACCCACATATTCTTATGGATTTTTTCACTTTTGTCTTGTGATTTGAGACTGACCTTCCAGTAAAAAGTTCTCCACAAAGATGTGTTTTGCTGGGACATTTTTCGCTTCCTCTAGTCAAAGTTTACCTGCTTAACAGTTTTGTGGGTTTCAAGAAACATTTTGTTATCTTATCTATAGTTACATTCACTACTGAATAAAGATACCCCGTCTAAAGAGATTTTCTCTTTCTTAAAAACTTTTTTTTTTTGCTTCTTTTTCTGAACTAAATTTCTCTCCCAGTTTTGACTCCATCTCATTAGGGACCTACTTTTGAAAGATTTCTGGAGGCTTTTTCACATCAGTACACTGAAAGTCAAGAAAGAAAAGAAAAAGTAACAAAAATGCGCCAATATCCAAAAGCATATCGTTTACAAGCTTTTCAGTTTTTTCCCTCTAAGATTTACCCTGTAGTACTTCTGAAGTCTCACACACACACACACACACTCTCTCAAACACACACGCACGCAAGAACGCACGGGCGCACACACAAACACACACACACACACACACACACACACACACACATATATATATAGAGAGAGAGAGAGAGAGAAAGAGAGGGAGAGAGAGAGAGAGAGATATGTATATACACACACACACACACACACACACACACACACACACACACACACACACTGACAGTTAAGGAAATATCCCCCACATAAAGAACGTTAAGAAATCCGAAGATCAACAATTGACACAAATCAAAATGAACAAATTTACAGGCATTACCCTCGACAGCTGACACAGCAAAATCACATCCATTTCTTTCACACAACCACTTCACACCAGTGCATAATAAAAACAATTTAAATCTGCAGTCCAGATTGAACGCCGCACATCCCATGACCACACTTTCTGTTTCTGAGTGGAAACCTGCCCTAATGAACCAACGCAGAAGCGGCAACTCACGTATTCTGTGGAGGTCAAGCACGTCTTTCCGCGACTGGAGCATGTCCTCGATGAGCTGACAGGCACTGATGTAGGTCTTCTTGTGGCCCAGCAAGGTGAACACATAGTTCAGGATGTCATCACACTCCAGCAGCTTGCTTGCCGCTACTTGTTCCCCCACACGCTGAAACCCGTTTTATGACATTTCATCGCTGTCGTGCACTTTGTCCCCCTCTACCCCCCTCCCACATAGATGCTGAATACAATCAACATGTATCATTAACCCCACAAACAACTTTTCAATTTTTCAATCCAATACATTTCATTTTAGTATTTCTTCATGTATGTGAATGTCCATGCTGTTCCCCCCCCCCCCCCCCCCCCCCCCCCCCCTCCCTTGCAAACAATATTCATCCTTTAATATCAAACATCACAAAGCATCATTACTAAATCAAATTACATGAATTTGTGCTAAAAAAAAAAACCTGATGTACATAAGACTGACTATAAAAAAAAGGGAGAGAACACAAAAAAAAAGACAACCGAATTGCTATCATGTTAGAAATACTTCGCATGACTAACAAAACAAACTAATCAAGGGACCAGACTATTCTGACTTTTCAACTACTGTTCTGCACTATTCTACCTATCCACCATTAACGGTAAATAACCAATCTGCCCTCTGTGCTTTCCTTCCTGGATGCCCACTTTGTTCCCATACCACTTATTTAGAAAGAGCTGAGTATTAAGTCATGCCATTTGAAGTTAAGTGCTGTTGCAAAAGTGGCTGCCTTTTCAAAGTGCTTTCACTTGTGCAAAACAGTTTTCACATCATTTTCAGCTGGTGTTGAGAGTAACTATGTGTGACAGAGAACATAAACAACTGTCCATTTAATAAAGCTGTGTCAATTTAATGGCCAAGGCATCTCTGAACTGATGGAAATGGCTGAAAGAGCCATGTTTAGCATGTACAGGCGCATCAAATCATACATGATGCATGTGGAAAAAAATTATGTTAAAAACTTCTAGGCTTGAATAAAAAAAACTTTGCTGATAGGGATCACTTTTGCACCAGCAGTTTGTCCTCAAATGGCATATCTAAATGCTCACAAACTCTTCAAATAATCACTACGGAAACAAAATGGTACGTCACTATGACAGGGGGAATTAAGTAAATCGATAAGTAAATCATAATAGCTGATACGCAAAATACTGCTGAAAGGTATTTAAAATGTGAAATGTAAACATACAGGACAAAACTTTGCATTTTTAGTGGAGTGGTGCAGCAAATGTATTTCATAAAATGTGGACAAGTTACATCGCAGTATATGTGTTTACAACTTTGCTAACTGCATGCACCTGTACACTACATTACAGTACTGAAAACATGTCGTGGAAAGCACTTATATTTCCACTCAGGAACAGCATGGATGAAATGGGACAGAAGATGAGGAAGGAAGAGGCAGGAGAAAGCAGAGTTGGTGAGAGAGTGGAGGAATGGCCGTCTCTGATTATAGTACATTAAAGAAAGAAAGAAACAAACTTACTGTTGTGGTTAGTTTGGTGAGAACTTCAAGAATCACACTCTTCACTCTTAGTCCCTTCTCTGATTCCAGAGTCCCTGCTGAAAACAAAAATAAGCATAAAAAATAAAAACACACCACATATGTTTCCAATCAGGCCATCTCGTATCCTGTTATCACAGCAATGCTACAACTACAGTGGAACCTTTCTAGAGCAACTTTTAAAATGTCAATAGCAGTTTTTGTTTTGTTTTGTTTTTTTTTTTTCAAGATAGACAGATCTTTATAGGGAGGTAGTCTACCAACCAGCATAAACGTATCGAAATAAAGCAGTTCACACACACACACACACACACACACACACACACACACACACACACACACACACACACACACACTCTCTCTCTCTCTCTCTCCTCTGGCACATACAAACACACAGTTTAACCCTTTCCAAGGGCGCCTTTTGGCGACAAAGTAGGGTGACCTAACTCCTGATACTCTCACGATCCTAGTTCATGAGATAAAAAGCCAGCAATAAACGTCATAGTTGGGGGATGGTCTGGCCCATGCTCACAGCCATTTGCTTTGTCAGAACACTATTCAGTTCAGTGTTTTATTGACTTTATTCCGATTGTTTTTCCATTCACTATGACGTCACCACCAAGCACTTTACGTACTCGACCTTGCCGTACATTTACCACAGATCAAGTGCTGGGAATATTGAATAGACAGTTGGTTGTTCCTAATACAGATGAAGAAGACCCAGACAGTCACGAGTAAAGAACGATAGTGAGGGCTTGACCGAATTATTCCAACGTGAAGCGTTGGACCGTTGCCAAACTTGTTATGAGAGGCTGATAAGACGCCCACTTACTACCCTACCGCGTGTGCCCCAGTGTTTTTGCGTTGAGCCAGCCAGCACTGACTGACTGTTCACTAACTCTATGTGAGGGAGCCAACTAAGACTTTAGGCAACGAACTTCACACACACGCTGTGGGCCCACTCTCGCTGGTCGAGGTTGAAGGGGGGCGTGGCCAACTGACTCGTGAGAGGCGAGTATCACAGACGTCTTTCGAGTGGGTGTACAGCTGATTATATCGATCAACTGAATGACAAGGGTTCAGAGACCAACAGGCACATGAATGACTTTGTGTTCATAAAAAAAATATATATATATATATATATATGTACTGTTGAGAGTGAAAGGGGACGTGTGTGTGTGTGTGTGTGTGTGTGTGTGTGTGTGTGTGTGTGTGTGTGTGTGTGTGTGTGTGTGTGTGTGTGTGTGTGTTCCCTTTTTCTTTTTTACATGTGTACCAGTTTAGGCATAAGAGTGTGTGTGTGTGTGTGTGTGTGTGTGTGTGTGTGTGTGTGTGTGTGTGTGTGTGTGTGTGTGCTCCCTGCTATTGGAGTAGTTGTATTTTTGGCCGTTTCATGCACTTTTCTGTTGGAAATACCATACTTTCTGGTCTTCAGTTGTGAGTGGAGTATTTTTCCTCCATTGTTGAGAGTTTGTTGGCATTCTTTCTTTATTTTTTTTACTTAGAAGAAACATAACATCTTTTTTTTATTTTGCATTTTTTTTTTGCACTTGAAATCACTAAAAAAAAATTGAAATTGTTGTTGACTTACCATTACTAACATGTTATGATATAATAAAAGTACAGTGTATCTCCTCCATTTTACAAAAAATAGTATGAGAATTGGTTGTTTAGTTCCAGAGATATCCGCGTTTCACATATGCTGGTATACAATAAGAGCTTTTTTGAAAAAATGGCTGGCGATGGAGATTTATGCAAAATAGAATGTCTGGCGGTGAAAGGGTTAAAAAAAAAAAAAAGTTTAAAACAAAAATCAGGGGAAAGTGCATTTGCCGTTTTATGAAAAGTTGTTTTCGTTAAAATCACTCAAAAGGGAAGGTAGTTCTACTGATTTATATATAATAATAAACTAACAATGTACACATCTGATTTCTTTTCCTAACTCAAATTCAACAATATATGCATACATCTGTGTGTTGGGATGATATACTCTGGTAGTATTTGGAGACGCTAAACATGAAGACACCAGCTGCATTGGCCTCCACTGTTTTTTTTTTTTTGCACAACATTCCAGTCCTTAGAGGCAAGTGGCAGGAATACCATTTGTCTGCATTGTGTCCTGCAGAAGATCTGGGACAACTGTTCTGTGTGGATGTGTTACTGCCACAGTGGTGGAGGGATAAGCTTTAGTTTAGGATGTCCATGCTAATCTCGTCATGCAGCAGTTCTATATCACAGTTAGGCTTGCTGTAAGGCATCGCTATCATAGGGGGTGTCATCCAAGTTTGAACAGACAACAGCTCTAACCTATGAAATTTTGCATACTTGTCCAACAGTCATGTCATCGTATCTTCAAGCATATGGCTTCTGGGTGCAAATAAGTGATAGTTTCTGAGCATCACATTCTACAGCTTCAAAATCCACAAAAACACTTTCCTGACTTCTTTTTTTGCTGGGCAACAGTGGAACAGCAGGAAAACAAAAGTTTCATGAATTTGATTCATGTATGGTGGGGGCATTCTGCCAAATACAGAAAAATCCCATGCCTGATAAAAGCAATTTTAAAAGCAAAGCAGCTCTGCCCATTCAAAAAGACACTATTCATTCATCAGGATCTTAGCCTGTTAATTTGTGGCATGCTGCTAGCACACAGCTCTCTTTTGACCCTCGGGAAGAAATTTTGCAAATTGCTTTTTCTTAAACAGTGTTGTCATGATTACCATAGCCTAAAAGAATTATTCAGTGTGCAGTGTGCCTCTTTTCGAATTAATCTTTAATTGACGTACCTCGCCATAGAGTTAAAAACCTTCATAGACCACTAAGATTTAATCTAAAACCTGCCTCACAGTGTGCTTACTTTGTTGGCTCATTGTCAAAAAAAAAAAAAACCACACACACACCACTGAATGAAAAATTCACTAATCACTTGAAATTCCTGCCTTGGCTTAAGGCTGTGTCAGACCAATTAACATAGGCTAGAACACCAAGGCTACATCAAAATGTTGTTATGCTCTGCATAGTTATGTGGGCATTGTCTTTAGTCTTGACAAGCTCCTACCAAAGCATTATCAGTCTCCAAAATCCCCCGAAGTTGGAGTGCAGCTGCCCATGTGTCAGGGTAATCAAAAACAGTCACACACATAATGTTCTCATCCCCAGCTGACGTATTTGTACCATAGTGTTCAAGTACTTCAGCTGTTTGGATGATCCCTGGAGTCTTTTAGCCAGGGTACAACAACAACAACAACAACATCAATGACAACGACACCACTTGAACTTCACAAACTCAAAGCAGCCATGAGGAAAGAAGGAAATAGCTTTAAAATACTCTTCCTGAACTAATTATGAATGTCAGGAGAATGGGTTAAATGTGCAAGATTTGAACTAAGGGTGACATCAAATCTTTAACTGGGCGCAGGTGGCCATATGTATTCGCCTGCCTGTAACCAAGGCGGAAAGAGGTAATAGGTGTGTGAAACCATCACACTGATAGTTGCCTCCCGTCTGGCAATTTATTTAGACACCAAATAAAAAATCATTCCTTAAATTCAAAATTCATACAGGACAGACAGTTGCCAAGTTTGACTGGGGACTACTCTCATACATACTCATTCTTGTTACACTAATGCAGGCCCCTATTTCTTAGGTGATTTACTGTTCATTTTCTTTTTTTTAACCAACCTCTTCAAGACATGATTTTTGTGATTGGAGGAATGATCTTATTCCCAAGGTACAACTGATGACTATTGCATCAGCATGTACACAATAACATATGAAATCTTAGAACAATGTCAACATGAAAATAATCGTTCAGTGAATACAGCCCATGTCAGGGTATGTGGGTTTTAGAGCAATGACCAGCAATGTGCATTTTAGAAAAGTCAAATCAAGAGTACAAGAGTAGCTGATAAGAAAGAAAGCAAGGGGCAGTAGGAAGGATGGGGGTGCAAAAGAAATGTACACATACGTACCACACAGACACAGCTCTGCAACTATCACCACCTTTACCATCACCAAAGTAAACACACAGACAGACACAAGCACACACACACACAGATATACATGCACAAAATAATATGAACAAGTAGTACTGACCTGAAGATTTCTTTTTTACGCTTGTGGATCATCTGCACACCATAAACACATACATAAATTGAGTTTTAAAGACATTCTATCTGTAAAACCGAGTACAAAAGGAAGTTTTTGACAGAACACCCTCTCCCCATCCCCTAATCTCCCCACCCCCACCCCCGACCACACACAAAATGTATTTTTCTACTTTTCAGTGTCGTGGTGCTATAGACTGCTCAAGTCCACAAGACTCATGAAAGTAAGAGAGAGGGAAAACAAATGAAGGTGGGAGAGGAGGATGAGAGAGGAGGGGAAAAGGAATAAGGAATGCAGAGTGTGTGTGGATGGAGGGAACATGCAATGATATATGCAAACACACACTGCACAGATACACTTTGTTTAGTCTCTACACTGGATGAATAAAATCTAGAATACAGAACTACATGCAAGAAAAAAGAAAAAGAAAGAAAACAAACAAACTTTAAATAATTTGCTTTTTTAAAGTAAAGAAAAGTAATGATGAAAAGGGACAGAAGGTGTTCGAATTTATTGATTTAGAAAGAAAAAAAAAAAGCACTGACAAGGTTTCATATCCCAATCTTAACTTTATTATACTGGCATTTCTATTCAAAACTAATTAATGGGAGAGTTTCATGCTAGTTTCAAATAGAATTTTCAAAATGTCACAAATTATGTACATTCCTCCAGTCACAAATATGCAGCAAAATGCTTCATAATCCATAAGCCATCACATAAAACTGAGTTGGACATTACCTGAGCTAAAACAACCCCTGTTTGAGTTCACATTTCAGACCTTTGAAACCACCACCAGTGACCATACAAACTCACTGCCCTGTCTTTGCACTACCTGGCCTTCCCCAGAGAGTCCATTTCTTTGCAGTTTGATCTCTCTGTGTGGAACCACAAGCATGTGTCTTGATGGCCACATAAATGAAAAGGAGGACAATCAACTTTCACACACAATATAAATCTTGGGAGCAATCCAATTCTGCCTGTCTACAAATGCTGGGATTCATAATTCGGGGCTTGGAACACTTAATTTCTGGCCTGCAGCCACCATGAATCAAATATGAAAATGCAAACTGATGAAAACTTATTAGACAACACTGGGAAAATAATTTTTTGATTACTTTCTTCATTTTAATTTTCATTTAGGGACTGCATTTAATTAATTTGTATTTCCTTGCTCAGCTTCAAATCATTAGGGATTAAACAAAGCAACTATACAAGTACCAGAACCAATTTCACTTTATTATTAATTTTGCTGTTAATGAAATTGCTTTAAGTCAGTAAAATGAGTTTAACTTATTTTCTATAGTTGTGCAACAATCTAAATTTGTCACCATTTACCTTCAGTTTTGGTAGCCTGAGAAGTGGACTGATATGAAGACCCTGGTTCAACATTGAACTAACACAACTATGGAGAGGGGGGGCCAACTCGCATGAAAAAAAAAACTATAACAACTTCCATATCTAAGCTCAGATTATAAAGAAAGTGATTAACTGAAAAATGAAACTAGACTTACGTAGAAAGGTGACGTTTAATTTGAATTATTTAGAGCCTATCGTAAGGTGAGAGGAGTTACGTGAATATCAGCGCGCGTGCCAGCCAGGAACAGTCAGTGTTTCGAGCTGTGAGTAGTCACCAGATACTTTGGAAGGGTGAACAAACTGTTCACCACACACTTACCATAGCGGTGACCTTGAACATTCAGAGCCATACATTGGGAGGGCATGTAGCTCTTCCCTCCTTCTGATAGGCTCTAAATAATTCAAATTAAACGTCACCTTTCTACGTAAGTCTAGTTTAATATTTCAATTATCTATGCCTCTCTTCAGTTATAGAGAGTCACGTGAGATTTTAGAGCATCTTGTGACTACGCAGCATTTCACATAATTGTAAAAACCAACTGCAGTCATCAATTCATGTACATCAGTTTAATCTGATTCAGTACAAGTGAATATCACCAAACATAACATGTTGAACACAAACTTGGAATATCTTATTTCAGTTACATAACTGTCAACAGCATCCACATGCAATTAAATGCAGAACATTTGCAAAATAAATTCCCCATGAAGTCTGAAATTTGACAAGTCATCACTTTCTGGGAAACTAATTTTCCCTAGTTAACTAGTACACAAGTTTGATATATGCATCTGCTTGGACTACAGCAACAAAAATGTTGGATCAGAAATGTGTAAGCCTCGTTTCTTTGCCCTTTCATTAAGTGTCTCGCTTGGGACAGAAAAATAAAGCTGTGCTCTGTACTAGCATAATTACGAACATCAAGCTCCACATTCAAAAAACAATTCCAATCCCCTGCAACAATGACATGCTCGTTCCCAATGTTTTCAATAAGTTCTGAAATTCTTTAAAAAAAAAAAACAGGGTTATCACCACTGCTGGGCCCATATAGGTTGACCAAAGTTA
Organism: Conus betulinus; assembly: GCA_016801955.1. Classification (NCBI taxonomy): domain Eukaryota; kingdom Metazoa; phylum Mollusca; class Gastropoda; order Neogastropoda; family Conidae; genus Conus; species Conus betulinus. Next base: position 64,217 of record JADBJO010004393.1, on the reverse strand, counting down.
ACTTTGTCTTGAGGATTTCAATATTCATGATGATATAGCATTCCTCTTGGTCTCTGATAACATCAAAAACTTTATATTCAAAGTTATTATGAATAAAACAGCAACACCATTTCTACTGATTTCTGACCCACTGAGCCAAACATTGTAGCCCCAATTGGTTCTGATAAAGTTTTCATTCTGAAGAGTCATGTGAGTTTCTTGAGACAATAAAAAAATGGGCTTCTTTCTTTCGGTGAAAAATCAAAAACATCCTTTCTTTTACAAGAGTTATTAAGCCCATTACAACTGTACATACAAATTTTAAAGGAATCTTTGGTTAACTCCATTTCGGAAGCAAAAGTGAAACATTAGAAAAGAAACATGGCAGATATTTTGACAGATCGATTACAGTTACAACAAACCAATAAAAACAGCAGTGTCAATTATAAGGTATTAAAGCCTTTGAAGTCCACCAAAAGGAGGAGTACATGGAACAAATGTATCATACCTTTTTCAACCGACCAGGAGAAATAAAATGATCATCACTGAGAGACATTGTAACAATTGTTTTTGGGATGTTTGAAAAGCTTGTCATCTCAAGGCTCCCCAGTACACACAAACTTGATTTCCTTTTAGCCAGATAAAAACTCAATGTGCGACCAAGACCTTGACAAACAGAATCACATAATTTCCATGACTGGTCTTGACAAAACATCCCTCCATTGCCCACTCCTCCACAACTTTCAGCTTCACAGCACACACACTCAACAAGCATCAACACAAGTACAACAAACAAAAGGAATACTTACAACACATTGACACAGTATTATCCGGGTCTAGTGCCTTCACACCACACTTTACAACTGAGTCTACTTTATATCAGATAAAAAAAAAAAAAAGCAAACAAAGAAAAAACTGATTTGTTTCTGACAAGAATTAGTCAAAGCAAAAGAAAGATGCTACAAACAAATTACCCCGATTTTCCCACTCCCTCAAACAAGAGCACAAATCGAGGACCAGTCTGTGCGCACATGATCCAGAATCAAGCTCAGACTCAAAAGATCCTGACGCAAATGTCCAGAGCTGATGTCAGTGCCGGCCACAGAAACATACCCATCAAGTTAATTTGTGGTATTAAATGCCTTAAAAAATCAACTAGGTAAATCTCTGAAAAAAATCTCTTTTCCACAAATTTTGGAGAACCAAAACCCCAAAAAAGTAGTTGACATCAAAACCAAGGAATCCTCAGATTAAAACGAAACTAGCAATTACACAAAAAAAAAAAACCCTCAAATTAGGGGCCAAAGGTTTTAAGCCTACTATACCTTATCATGCTATGCTATGCTATGCACCTGTCAGTAATACCGACCGCTGCGCTAGTGCCAGACTTCTGGATGTAGCAGCGTAAAAGAGTCAAGATCAAGATCAAGTCTCAACAACACAGCAGAGTTAGCCATGAGTCTGCTACAGTCACGTGATAGAAACAAAAGTGGAACAGGAAGTGGAGTAAACAAACAACCTTAGAGAAAGGGGAAAAAAAAGCCTTTGAATAATCTTTGAGAGATTGAGTTCTAACTATTTATCAATTCTAGTAGTAAGATATTTTTAAGGACATATTAGTAAATTTCAATGAATTCTGTTGAAATTCCAAACGCAAAAAATATTCACCAACGATGTAAAGTACAACACAATTCGAAGTCAGCACCAAAATTACCAGTCCAGATTACCAGATCAAAGTTCAAGGTTCAATGACATCTCATTTGTTGAGGCTTTCAATTTACAAAGTGCACGGTTACTTGGCCAAGGTCAACCTCAATCTCAGCCTCAAAAGATCATGTACAAAATTTGCAGATGAAGAATATTAAAAAAAAAGAATCCAAGAAGAAAGAAATGAATATGAATGAAAAAGAAAAAAGTCACTGTACAGCTTTTGAAAGAAGACGACATCTATACAAACATCTAGACTGTGCTAGGCTAGGCCTTGTATGGAGTAGGCCTAAATCAGTAACTACTAATAGAAAATCTAGCAGACGACAAAAACGACATATGACAAAAAAAAATACATCCACGATCGGGTTAGGTATGTTATCTGTTTATGTTTTGGCTAGGCTTAATCTACTGGCATTTTGACCACACAGCTCGTTGATCTGGTTTTTTAAGGTCTGCAATGGACTGAACATGGATGATCTTTCCACGGTGTGTCTTCATAATGACTGTCTATTTCTTGTCTGTGCCTGTGCACACATCGATGAGTCACTTCTGACTGTACACATGACAGAGTACGCCCTTGACGTCAGATCTTCGATGAAGACTACTTTTGTGCCCTTCAGCCCTTTTCTTGCATACAGAACAGAATCACGAACTTGGCATGAAATAAATTGAATGACAATACTTCTACGCTTGACATCACTGGAAGAGGCAGAAGGTCCAGATCGTCTCTGACCAACCCGATGGACAGCTTCCGTCGTCCCGGTCTATGTTCAGGCTCAGCTGGTCTCAGAAGAGAACTAGCACTTTGTCCTTGCATTGCTACTGAGACTCGGCACTGCTCTCCGCCTCCCCATAGATACACATATTGTTGCGCCTGACATATGCCGAGAGGTCCTCCGCTTGTTGATCAGCTTCCCCGAAGATGAGGTATGGCTGCCTTAATGGCAGGATAAAAACGGTCATACACACAAAACTCCACTCCCTTTGTTGGGTAGATGGGATTAATACTTGCCTAACCATGTAGGAAGTGTCCACAGGAGTATCAGCCTGCATACACAGAAGAAGAAGAAGAAGTCGATCAGCTACCTCTGCCAGATGTCTCGCCTTGGTCAGTTGCTGTTGTAGAGCCTCTTCCCTCTCTCTGACTTCTGTCACCTCTTTTCGTAATTCTTTATTTTCCTCTCAACAGCATCACAAAGTTCATCAACGGTAAGTGTCAGTTTTGCAACTTCTCTGTCGATCTTACATAATTTCTCCATAACATCTGCAAAGGTGATTGGAGACTGATCAGGGGAAAAATCTGTGTCTGACATGTAACAGTCTGTCTTTCCACCAGTTCTCTCCCTTCTCCTCTCAGGCTGCCATGGTATCTTCTTCTTGACAAACAGATTGAGACAGATCCAACTGCAAACTCGACAATGCCTTTCGCTTCTTAGAACTTGCCTACCCATCCTTCTTGTCACTGTCCTTCAGTAGTGACAAGTCAGAAACACTGGAACCTGACTGAGAAGAGTCTGTATCCTTTCTATTTTTACGTTTACCACACTGGGCCATGTGACGTCAAAAGAAAACAAAGTCACTATTCCACATGTTTTCACACAAAAAATCACTGATACACCACAACTGAAGGATCCAAAATGGTTGTGGGTGTTGGCAGTAAGTCTGCTGTCAAAAGAAAACAAAGTCACTTTTCACGTTTTCACACACAAAAAATCACTAATACACCACAACTGAAGGATCCAAAATGGTTGTGGGTGTTGGCAGTAAGTCTGCTGTCATTCTGAAAGCATCTTGCTACCTCGTTAGCTTCAGAAATTGACTAAAATAACTACTGACAGCGCTGAACGAAAAAAAACGTCTGCTTCCGCCATTGAGCACAGCTCACCCCCAATCTTTAATAATTTTGTTGCATGTCGTGTCCACTGTCCTATCCTTGGCCTGCCTGGGCACCAACTGACTATTCTTGGCTGGCATGCGCGCTGATGCTCACGTGACTCCATATGACTGAAGATAGGCGATAAATAATTTGCATTTTATCAACATATATCCTGCATAAAAGAAAACAATCGGTTCTTCACACAGAAATAAGACTGTTTTCATTATTCAATGTATAGTTTCAAAGTAACGGGGTTTTTTTTTTTCACTCATTTTTTTGTGGAATGTTGAATTATTTATGAGATCTCTGAGACAATTAATTTCTCTTTCAAATCACACATAACAGCCATCCATGATAGATCAAGGAAACAAAAAATTTTTTTTTTACATGAAAACTGTTGTAGGCTCTCATAGTAGAAATCTGACTGGCTGCCTTGGGAATAAGAGTGGTTAACTTGACAAAATACTTAGTCAAGCACAGGTTAATTTTTCTTTCTCTGTTTCAACTCTCTGATCTATATCTTTCATTCATTTTTCACTTTTACAAGATGTTTCTCTCTTTCTTGGCCACAGTCAGAAACAGGTTACAGACAAACCCAAGCTACTGTTCATAAGACTGAAATATAAAATACCCTTCATAATAGGTCTACAGACAATCATAGAGACACAAAGCTCTTTACTGACCTTTATTGCGATCACTGTGATGTATGCCATATCCAAACATAAGTAGTCTGATTAACACCTGCGAAAGATAATAAAGTAGTAATACATATAAATATTGATGACAACGACAACGAAAAAAAAAAAAAAGTCAGACATTAGCATCAATAACCTATTTCATTAATACTGAACACATAGTCAACTCGTAAGTCTAAAATCTCCATTAAAAAACAAACAAACAAACAAACGCCTGAAATGAATTGCGTCTTTATTTGACGATAATTTTCATTAAAAAATAAACATAACAATGGAAAGTCAAGTCTGTTTCATCTTCTATCTCCCAAGAAGGAATGACACAAGCACAATATCCCACAGGATCAATAAATAAAATCAACCACAATGCATTTTGTTGACAAAGCGAAACTAAAATGCATGCCTAGTTAGGTAAGGAAACACACTAAACAAACAAACAAACAAAAAAAATGAAAACATTGTATGGACTGGAACAATCACTGATATTAAAACGTTCATCATAGACTAGGGAAAGCAACAAAATACTCTTTATAAGGTCAAATACCTTTCCACAAGGTTAATCTGCCTTTCAGGAAACAAACTAACAGCCAAGAAAATAACCATAAGTAATAGTAGCTGAACTTACAAATAATAACATTCACAAAAGCACACCACGCTAACGCTAAGCAAGCATCACAAGAAGGTACAGACGAAGGAGCTAGTTACCTCCACTTAACTCAGTTCAGGTAATACAACTTAAGTTACATATGTCATAGCAATGAATAATACTTCTTCTAATACATACAGATTGGCACAACTGGGATGTTCTCGAGACCTCACAGGAGAACTTGACAAACATGGCAAGAGAGACAAGAGAAAATTACCTCAACACCACCCCCAGTTCACAAAACAGTTTAGCAAACTGCTCCTGCTCCTCATCTTGGGGGCCTTCTTCATGGGTCCTCCTGGGCTCAAAATTCATCAGCTTCCCCAGCAACCTCTGCCAGTGTATTAAAAGAGAGTATATTTAGAAACAACCGAAAAGACAAGAACAAAAAATGACCTACAACAAAAGGAGGAGGCAAAATTACAAATGATGCTTTGAAATTTAAACATAAAAAAAAAAAAAGTTAGGCAATAAGAGGGGCAACTGGTGGGTCTACTGGGAGGCAAGGGATGGGATGGGTGGTGGAAGGATAATATGGCACATAATCACAGTTATAGAATTCATTTTGATTATTCTTGGATACAAAACTGGATTATGTGAAGCACAAAACATCAACATTTTAAAAGGCTGGCAGGCCTTAGTGTACGGTAAAGTTCTCTTTATTAAGGTCGTAATGTGAACTTAGGTGGATAAAGTATATTTGGTATTTTAGTAAATACACATGCAAATCAAATGAAGTCTCAAAAGGTGTGTCCGAGTCAACACAAATGATGAGAGGAAGCTTACAAGGCAAGATGATCATAGTAATTACTCAGTTTACTCACCTTTTCAGCCTTATCTGTATCACAAAGCCAAACAACAAAGAAGCTGATATGAAGTTCAGAACGCTCAGAATAATGCAGCTACGTAGAAGGAACATAGAGATGAAGGAGATCAGAAAGGTTGGAAGAAGCTAAGCCATTCAAAGATTCAAAGCAGAGAAAGGGCAGTTTGTAGTCGTATTCGTTTTTCAACCAGCAGCCAGTGAAGATGAAAGAAGTAAGGGAGAGACATGAGAAGATCTGGGTTGTCTAAGAATCAAATGAGCAGCATTGTTTTGTACTTTCTGGAGATGACTGAGAAGATTCTGGGGACAGCCAGCAGGAAGAGAATTACAGAAATCAAGTCTTGATAGAATGAAGGCAGAAACAAGGTCTTTTGTGGTATCAACAGAGAGAAGATGTCACACAGAACCAATGCGGCGAAGCTCAAAGTAACAGACATATCAACTGAGCTCGTTATTTATGTCATATTTTGAAGGGGCTAAATCTTGCTCCTGGAGAATCTGTGAGTGCAGTTTTCAAAGGAGCCAATCAAAAGAAAGAAAATAACTCTACTTTGATATCATCTAGTTGTTGGTATTTTTACATACACACACACACAAAGAAAAGGAATAGAGGGTTATCAAAAAAAAAAAAAAAAGAAGAAAAAATCTGGATTGTTGTTTATCTTCAGATTCAACAGATCAATGACAGTACATTTTGCTTGTCTGAAGCAAGGGTTTGTGGATGGCATTTTCATATATATATGAAAACGGCTTTTCGATGTTCAATAGTATTGTGCAAAAATCTTTTCCCATAAAGCTGATTATTTTATCAACATTCACCGAGTGAGTCATAACGATTATTCAGTCATAAATAACAGTGTGAAACCCGTGACTGTGTGTGTGTGTGTGTGTGTGTGTGTGTGTGTGTGTGTGTGTGTGTGTGTGTGTGTGTGTGTGTGTGTGTGTATGTGTGTGTGTGTGTGTGTGTGTGTGTGTGTGTGTGTGTGTGTGTGTGTGTGTGTGTGTGAGAGAGAGAGAGAGAGAGTATGGGTGTGTGTGTGAGTGGGTTATGGGTTAGTCTGTCTGTGAGCAGAACTGACCTTCAATATCGAAAGACAACTATCACAGTCACAGTTGATCACACTGCTGTACTCATCCAGTTCTCGGATCAGCAGCCCGGAACCTCTGGCTTGGGCATACCATGTCCATGATCTGTACAGGCAACTGGACAAACAAATCAGACAGTGATTTCCTTCACATTTGATTAAGCCTTATTTATGATATTACTTATGTGTAGGGATTACACAAAACACCAGTCACATATACAAACACAAATATGTCCACATTATATGCACTGACTGAAATATGGATGATCAGAATAAAACCATAAAAAAGAAAATCAATTTTCAGTAGTTGTTGTTCTCAATTATTGTGAGTTAACTTCACTTTTTTGTTCGCTGTTGCTTTGTCCAGACCACAGCAGTTTCTTTTCCTCCAAGATGTTGAAAACTGATACTAGTGTTGAAGTCAAGCTGCCAGCTGACACCTCAGGTGCCAGCATATTTTTCTTCGTCATGTCACAGAGCAACAATGGCAAGTTTGTTTTTTTTTTTTTTTTTTTTTTTTTTTTTTTTTCTTCTCTTATTTCCCAGCTTTGCATAGTCTGACCTTTTCAAAAGTCAGTCAAGCCCACCCACACTTACCCCTATCTATTTATTGCCCTACAACAATATTCCCCATTCTCTTTGCAGCTGAGGACCCTTGAGCCATATACAGAAATCTGAAGACACTGTACTGTAATAGTGACAAATGATAGCTAGTTATAGAACTTTATGATAATACTTCATTCTACAATCATTGCCATGTGTGTGTGTGTGTGTGTGTGTGTGTGTGTGTGTGTGTGTGTGTGTGTGTGTGTGTGTGTGTGTGCCTATTGAAATTCATAATAAAAGTTCAAATGAGATGCTTATACACAGTAATCATATTTCACTAAGCACACCGCAACTGTCTTGGCCATTCCAGTTTTACGCACTGTATGGTAGCTGCATTAATCTTAACCAAGTTTTTTTCTCTTATAATAGGCTCAGTCAATGAGTCACTGCCACTTCATTCAACAAAAAGTATGAACATTGCCGACAATATAACAATCAGAAAAGAAAGAATACTTTCCCCCCATACTGTACACATTGACCTAAAAATGAATATTTGTAGTGACTCTTTTTAAGCAAGAAAGAATCAACCATTGAAATGAAACTGATATCACTTTTTTTTTGCCAACTCCACCTATACCAAATAATAATTCTTGTAAGTCAAATGGTCACAAAATTTTTCAGTTTTTTTTTCCTTTTTTTTTCCTTCAAACTTCCACAGAACAAGGCTAAAGATAAACTTCCACAGAAGCAGGATGAATGAATCTGAAGACATAGTCACAGCTTCAGCTCTTGCATGCTCTTGGCGTTTGTTCAGCTATGCAGCAAAGGTGCTGCTTTTACTCTGACAGTTTGTCTTGATTTCATCTTTAAACTTCACTGTCACTCTGAACTTTAGAATGGAGTTTAAGCTTGTTAACCATCACACAAAAGACATCTTGTGGACTGTTTTTACACAAATTTGTAAGTCGAGGTTGCCACAAAAGTACAAAAATCATATCATGGCACTAAAGACATGACAACTCCATATATTTTATGACCGATCAAGAGCAAGATGGCAAATATGACAGAACTGACTGCTGTTTGGTAACACTTGGTTTTTATGTTTGACAGCATTCACGATGCGATAGAAGAAATCTAAGTATGCCTATGTTTTTTTATGCAAGCAGCAGAGAAATGGATGGTAGTCGGATGGCAAAAAAACCTTCATTTCTATGTTCCTTTGATGGTAAATCTGTAAGTTCTTGTAACTGACCTGAAAAACTATGTACAATTGGAAACACTGCAACAAGATCTTTACATCACCAAAACATGTGATTTGAAAAAGGTAAAGTTCTATAATTTTTTTTTTCAAAATGGCTCTAAAAAGATTCCCATAATGATCTGTAGCACTGCCAAAAGGCTTCAGTAACAATGTTAAGAACTAAACAATTCCTGAACAATTCAAAACTGATTGATGTCTCACCGACTTTGCACAGACAGCTATTTGTTTCATTTTACTGGATTTAAAGTCAAAGGATAAAGGCTAAGATTTAAGACTAAGATTACTATTCCAAGCCATGAAGCATGATTTGAATGACTGTATAAAAACTATATCCTGTTACTGTAATGAATTCAAATGAATTTTGTCTTCACTGACAGAAGATGTTAAGCTGGCATTCATTTGAAGAAAAGAAAACAAGAGGATATTTCAGTGACAATGACTGACTGAATCGTAAATTTAAAAGAGGCACATAAAAAAATTCTAATGACTTCATCACTTCACCAAGTTCATGTTGACGAACTTCTATTAACAGTTCAGTTGGCACTCTAATTATGCTTGTTAATAATTCACATCTCAGAATAAACGATTGTCAGCTTTTGCTGTTCCACATGACTAAGTGAGACTGAGAAGGAATGATTTGAACCTCAGCACTACAGCAACAGGTGTGACAGTCTGGCGCATGAGTACGAAATGTAACATGCCATCATGCTAAAAATAAAAACACTGCATGCAAACCAGATATCTGAAGCTCTGATAGCCTGTACGGCTGTAGAAATATCCAACAAAATCATCATCTTTCTTAACCTTTTAACTCTCATTCTGCCTAACGGAACCATACTACACCTCACCTTTCTTGACTGACTATATTTCCTTTCCACTTATGGTATTTAGGAAGCTGAGTGTTAAGACTGCTGTTTAAGACAATGTATACAGTTAGTCAAGTCACTACCATAGCACAACTATCTAACCTAGATAGAAAAAAAAAAACTGTGGTTACAGCAACCTGACCGACTATAGCGATTAGAAGTACAATGTTTTAGGAAAGAGTAAAAGAAAAAAAAGAAAGAAAACCCTGAACTCTGAAGGCCACAGAAAACAAACTCCTATGATTATCAGCGAGCTATGGAAACCTGAAAATGAAGGTAATTCACACAATCTCAAAATTAAAGACTGAAATGACAAAAAAAAAATAAATAAATAAAAAGCAACAAGGCTGCTGCACGCACTTATATATATATATATATATATATATATATATATATATATATATGTATATATATATATATATATATATATATATATATATACACATGGGTATTTGCATGGCTTACCACTTTCTACCAATCTAAAAAATTTTACACTGGAAAAAATCCACATAGTGCACATCATGTTTCCAATATTGTAGCAAAAGATAAGTCTTATTGTGAAATCTTGTGTTTACAATCTTCTTTGCAAAAAAGGGAGCAGTTGCAACTGTGTGCCTGCTCTGACAACTTACAAGGAAAATAAAACATTAGAAGTGACTGACAAAAGCCAAACCAATTGTTTTGGTCTTAGCTGGACTAAAGCAGGTACCATTACCACTTGATGCTCAGAGGTTGGTCATATTATATGATTGCACAATTTGAAAAAAAAGAAAAGACTCTTCCATGGGCAGGAAGCGGGAAGAAAAGCAATAGAAGGGGGGGGGGGGGGGGGGGGGGGGGGGGGGGCAGAGCTATATAATGTATATATTTTGTAGGTGGGAATAACAATTTGATTGAAAGACCCAATACAATTTTATGTGAACTCTGTGCACTATGGACTGTTGGCTACACATGTGCCTGCCATCATAAAACTTACCATCACCACAAATTCCAGCTGACCTACCAATCCTATTCTTTCTTGGCCATGTTACTATTGTTTTATGACAACTGACCTTTTTTTTTTTTTTTTGCCTTAGATTCACCTCAAAACAATACCCCCAAAAATTGTTTGCTTATCTTGAGAGCAACAATGAGTGATGATGACAGGTGATTCTGTTTATGAAGACTGTGAACAATTGAGCAGCTGAAATACTGCTGAATTAATAATGATGGCTCAGAAAGTTTTGTAGACCATGTGGATGCAGTTGCACTCACTTCAAACTTAAGTGGCATGCGTTAAAGAGCCAGCTGGCTTTGTTATTACCAGAAAAGGGTAATTGACTACAACAAAACAGACAGTCAACATGTCTTAGTTAAAGAAACAACCAACACAAAAAAAGACACATTCACATCAGACATTAACTTCACGATTTTTACATGAAATTTTGTCTTGTTTTGATGTAAATGTGTGTGTCTGTGTGTGTGTCTGTGTGTGTGTGTGTGTGTGTGTGTGTGTGTGTGTGTGTGTGTGTTGAAAAAGGTCAGTAGTTACAGAATTTACCATGCCAAAAAAAAAAAATGAAAGAAAAGTTCACAGTTAACAGTTTAAACAGAATGTGCAGACTGGCTTAAAAAAATTTATAGACAGCCTAAGAACCAAAAGTGAAGTCTGTTTTCACTTTCTCAAGCAGCATTATAAGAACTACAAAACTGACACAGAGTTCATACAGTGGAACAGCCAGCTTTGTAACAAAGTGCTACAAGAACTTCTTGTCCATATAAAGTACTGGGAGAATTTAATACTTGTACTGATAGTTTTCGATGTTGAAAGATCTTTCATTGATCGGTCATAGCTCTATTGATGTGACATACTACTGACTGACGTAATGGTGGGAAGATTGTCAATGTCAGTTGAAATTAGTTGTTTGGCTCATAGCATTTGGGTTTATAAAGCCTAGGAGTAGGATGATCTGACCAATGGGCAAAATCCCTGTGACTGAAGAGGATGTAAAGCATGTACTGCCATGTGGTACAGGATGAAAAGCCTTTGAATCCCCCCCCCCTCCCCCACTCAATTTAAACAGATCCAAAGCATGCTGCTAACCATTAATGATTAAGATCTCCACATTATCAGTCAACAGCTTCTGTTTTCTAGAGTATAACACAAAGTAATTTCCTTTCCTTTCTATGTAAATGGTACAATTCATCCCTGGAGACCACAGAAGCCATGCCCATAGACACCTTTCTTTGTGTTCAGTCTCTCACTCTTCAGTCACAATCACATACACACTGCTTAAACATTGATACTTTTTTTTTTCCCAAGGGCTAGCTTCTCACAGCTTTGACATAATAATCAAACGTTTGATTGTGTTCGCTTTACGGAGAAAAGAACTTCACGAAGACACAGCAGAGCTGAGTCACATTAAGAAAATCATATAAAACTATTCTAAGCACTTCAGTAGCGTGTGACCGAGAAAATGCCGACAACGCAATTATCAATTTCTTTGTTTCTGTGTACGGAATCTTCGATGAGGTAACAGCAAAATGTTTGCCAACTCAATCTACAATCCAAGTATAACATATGTATACAATTACTCTGTGTTTACATGTGTGATATGAATTGTCAAGGACGAACGACGTGCTTTGTGCCCTTTCTGGTTTCATTATCAAGGCTTTCGTTTGTTCATGAGGAGACTTCCTTTTGATCGAATCGGAAGACTTACCTGGCTCAGTCTTTTAAACCCGTTTCCTTCATACTGCCATTCCTCGGTCGCCTTGAAGACTGATTTTCTCTTGGTCCCCCTCTTGTTTTTGTGAAACCGATCCATTTTAAATACGGTAAAAATTAGCAGAAGATACTTTGTACTTCCCTAAGAGGTACTCAAGCGGTAATTTTTGCACGCATGCGCAAACGAAGCATCACGGAAGTCATTCTTTTAGTCTCGCACTTTTGTCCATTTTTTTTTTTTTAAACAAAAATCTATTAAGTTATATTCTCGAATACATCATTTTTTTGCAAGTCATGTAAACTCATAAATTCAAAAGATATTCGCGTGACTTTGTTCTTTTTGATATGATGTCTAATTTAGTTTCGGATAGTCTCGTCATCTGCGAGCTCAAGTTGCCCATGGAGAACACAAGCTGTGTGTGTGGAATCCCACAAACTGGTGATCTAATATGATCATGACTGGGTGGACAGTTTTCCTTCTGGTTGTCTTATCTTCCGTTTTAACTGTTTAATAAGACTTGCTTCAGCACTTTTATTGCAAATGTTACAACCAATCGAGTTTCCAGATACGCGATAGGTATCACGTGATTATTAGCAGACGAACAATTCCGTAGCAGACGACATCAGTTTGGTCGACTGGTCTATGCATTATTATTTTGGTCGACGGGTCTACGCATTATTATTTGGTTTCACGGGTGACTTTTTCACATAAGGGCAGGAATCAAGAATACGTGTAAGTGTTCGGGTCAAGTTCTGTTTTGTTTTGTTTTAGATTGCCAAGTGTAGATTTGACCTGTCATGCATCGTCGACATAAATCCAAGAAGCGGATGACATTGCACTGATGTCGCTGCACGTTATGAAACGAAGTGTTAACTATTCTTCAGGCTGACAGTTTTAGGTCTACACGATAATATGGTGCGTAAGGTGAATCCACCACCAAACTACAGTGCAAATGTTGAACAGTTATGAATGATGATTATCTCTGTTGTTCTTTTCCCCCACAAACTGTTAACAAAGTCCACGAAACAGACTGAATCAGTGTCATGGTGTAAGCACCAGGAGAGGAACACATCTCCCAGCAAGCCCCATCAAATCACCCCACCCACCACCACCACTGCCACCACCATCTGACCGATTCTGGTCTTCTACATACCTCTCTTTGTTCCCATTACCCACTGACCTCTGTGATCTGAGTCAACTCGAATTCCTGGAGGACATATAGTTTGTGCTGTCAACTATTTAATTCTAGGAGACGCTCAAATAAGAGACCACGGATTCCTTGAATCCTGCCGACAGTTCCTGGACTTTTAATTGTTTGAACTCGAATGCACACCATCAAATTACCAACAAACTGTTCTGTTGCGTTTCAGGCGAAGGAATGCTTTAATATACCTATGCTTAAGCTAGGCTGAACTAAACAGAGTGCTTTGTGCTACTGGGAGGAAAACAAAACTATGTACTAGTGCCATTGTGTTGGTATTTGCAATTTCCTTTTTGGCATGGATGTAAACAACAGTCAACTTGAGATGAACTCTGACGCCTCACATTTCTCTCCTCACTTCTGTCAGAGCTTGACCGAGTGTCTGGTAGACAACAGTGAGCAGCTTGTGCTGCAAAACAACAGTGCATCAGAGACAGTGATTTGGGATGACTGGAGAGAAGCTGCATTCGGTTGGCAATTGGTTGTGCCTTACCCCAAATATGCCACCCGCCGACACAGACCACGACACCAGAAATCTGACCTAGCATCCAGGAAAGGACTGCTGAGACTTCAGTCAGACTTCAATTGCCTAAATGAAGACAGTGCCAGTCCTAGCGGGTGTTACCCTTGGAGAGACAGTGTTGAACCAGTGACCTACAGTTACCTCCCAAACAATGGATTCTATCGCAATAGTAAACCAGGGCCCACAAGACTGAGTAAAGAAGTGCAGCTCTGGTTGGAGGCAATGCAGAGTTCTAATTCAGCCAAATCTATGCTCGCAAGACAATTGCGCAAAGCAGCTGAGAACAAGCAGAAACAGGAATCGGCAGCCTCAGGTGCTGCAGCAGGCAGTGAAGCTGAACCAAAGGTTGCGACAACAGACACACGAAATCGGGAACCAGTGACGTCATTTGAGAAAACGTCAGAGTACTAACCCGGGACGGACAAACCGCCCAAAGGACAAAACGTCAGAGGTCTTGCAATTTGCGGCCAAACGCTTGCAGTCCCAAGCACAGACGTTGAATGCGACTGGCGATCGCAACACTTATTTTGCTGCAACCCTAACGGAGAGTCACTCCACCTGTCACTCCGGTATGTCCAGAAAGTCTTCAGAGCTGTCATTACATGGCCATTTCCCGCTCAACACCACTGATAAACGTCAACTGACGGATGCATACATGCCAAACACCACACGCCTCGCTATCCAAACCAAAACCAGCCAGCGTTATGAGGAAGATCTTTTTACATTCATTCCGGTGTGTAAACAAGAGGTCCTCCGGCCCCTTTCAAAATTAATCCCCAAGCAAAAGGAAACAGAAAATAACTGTGATCATGAAAAGAGAATGTATGCACACGCTAACCCACAGGGAAAGATGGAACAGAATCTGCCAGCGGACGCTGCCCCCTCTGTGGTCCTGCCAACTGCTACAGTGTTCCCGACAGGAGAGGAGTCTGGTGGCATCAGAACAGCCCGGTCCGCCATCGCCAAAACCAACTTGCGGATCGAGGAGATGAGGAACAGCCCTCTGCGCTCCACCCAAGCCCGGTCCTTCTTCGCGCACAAAGGGAGTGGACTGGCGCTACTCAAAAATGGTGTTTTGCGTTACACTGTGACCAAATGACAGAAAGGATTCATTATAGTGTATTTTTATGTACTGTGTTGCATTGCTTGGTCGTTCCACGTCTGGAATGCTGTCCCCGAAGAGAGTATGTTGCCATAGTAGAGCGCGTCTCATGGCGTGTGTGTGTGTGTGTGTGTGTGTGTGTGTGTGTGTGTGTGTGTTCACCTATCAACGCGTTTCCTCTTTCAGTGTTTTGCCAGGAATTACTTTCTTTTTTGCCGCTTTTTTTTTTTTTTATTTACATGTGTCCAATGAATGTTGCATAAAGGAGCATGGTTTTTTTTTTTTTTTTTTTTTTTTGTTTTGTTTGATTCATAATCCATTCACGTCTCTGAGTTGTCGTCGCCGTCTGGTTAGTTCCCTGGAAACTAATTTCATAAGGATCTGTCTGAGCTGTTCCTACCACACGCTCAGGCGAAGACCTTTTTTTAGCAGTTTATTGTTTCCTGCTTGTGGGTCTCTCTGCCTGTTTGTATGTCAGCATGTCATCAAGACATTGAAGAGAAAAAAAAAAAAAGAAAGGGTGGTGGGGGGAGGGGGGTGGGGGGAGCAAAAAGCGTAAAGCATACTTTGTCCCCTTTTGTTCCTCCACCTTTGTCCTTTTCCTTCCCATCCCTTTGCGTTTGTGTGTTGTTGTGTGGTGTGTGTGTGTGTGTTGTGTTTGTGTGTGTGTGTGTGTTTCGACGTTCTGCTTCAAACACCCTTTCTTTCCATCAGGTTTTCTCAATGTCAAATACCAAGGCGAACTGCATTAGAAACACGCTAAAAGTTCTACAAATGCCTAGTAAGCATACAAACTTTCATATTCCAACAGATATGGCCGAAAAATTGAACAGTGGCTATCTAAAAAAAAAAAAAAAAAAAAAAAGGGGGGGGGGGGGGGGGGGGGGGGGGGGGGGGGGGGGGGGGGGGGGACACCCTATCTGGTGGCGTGGTAGAATAGAGGGCTATTAAACTACTGATGAGCAAGCCTGAGAGGAGTACCGTATCCAGTTTCGTGCCATTCCGATTTCATGCCATTCTTTCCGATGATCTCCCAACAGTTTTTTTTTTGTTTTGTTTTTTTTCGTTTTTTTGTTTTTTTAAATTCTGGGAGGTCAGGTGTGCACTCCCAGTCATCCACGCCGTCCAGTAACCAGGCTTCAATGTTCTGGATGTGGCTGTTGTTCAAGACTATGATTTATGACCTCCTGCATCGCAGGATGCCGTTGCTTCTGGCGGCATAGTGTTTCTTCTGGCTGTGCTAACCGCATGCATGATCTCCTGCAGCATTTGATTGCGTCTCCAGATGTATCTTCCCAGGATTAGTACTGCTTTGCTTGGACTCCGGACATGTTCTATTGTTTATTTGTTAACCCCGACAGAGCGGACAGGCATGGTGATCAGATTTCCCCCATTTCAACAGGGTTTTGAATTCAAGCACAGGAGGTCATGTGTAGATCTGAGGATGGAGCTGATCCCAAGAGGAGCTGTATGCCTGACTTAATTTGAGCTTAGTCTTCTTTAAGTGCGTTTTTTCCTTGTAGGTCATTGGCACATTCAGCCTTGCTGGACTGCCTTCTAGATTCTCATGGTATGTTCTTCTTTCCTAGTCTCAGTAAACAGCTGCTGTTATGAGTGTTGCTACTGGGCTCAGCAAGTCAAGCCCAGAGTATGTTAGATCAGAACAGGCACCACTGAACACCACCGAGGTGATTAA